>APFE030900916.1:0-17955 GCA_000404065.3 Pinus taeda | reverse complement strand
CTTTTTCCCTACAAAACACAAAACACAAAACCCAACACAGACATGCAAAGAAAAACGAACCTTATGGCTCGAAGTTAGCTTTACCCAAAAAACTAAATATTTAAAAAAATTTAGCTTTGGCCGAAAAACTAAATATTTTTCTCAATGTTTCTGATTTTCCAAAATCACACTAAGGTGCAGGGAAAAGAGCATACGCATGAGAAAAAAAATCCTTCCTTTCTGTTTCTGATTTGCCCAGATCGCACAGAGTCGCAGGGCAAAGAGCATACGTAGAAATGAAGGGTATAGATCTAGTTAAAAAAAAACTAAATAAACCGAAACCGAAATAAGCAGAGAGAAAATAACAGTAAACTGCAAATAAAGACTGT
Organism: Pinus taeda; assembly: GCA_000404065.3. Lineage (NCBI taxonomy): Eukaryota > Viridiplantae > Streptophyta > Pinopsida > Pinales > Pinaceae > Pinus > Pinus taeda. The sequence goes on along the minus strand of APFE030900916.1, from coordinate 17,587 downwards.
ATACCTCCAGATCTTAAAAATGACGCAGATAGGGCTACCGGAAACCTTTTCGCGTGAAACGAAAGGGGTTCCTCACTGGAACAGATGCTCCGAACACAACAGAGCATTCCTCTCGGCCCGAAAGTAGTCAAAAACAGTAGATCTAGGAAACGATAGCCGCATGCAGTTCTACCGGCTTCAGATTTGGATCACCAACGGACGCGGCCCTCAAATAGCTCTTATACCATGTAAGAATTTACAGGGTAAGTTCCTCAGACAGAACACCAAAAGGACACCGCTCACAAACAGATCACAGATCAATACACCAGTATTTTGACGTGGTTAAAACCCTCAGAGAGGGAAACAGTCCACGGCCGGCGCCAACGTGGCTACTACAGGCAATTTATTAATAAAAGAATGAAAATTTACATAAGCTTCTCTCATGCACGGTTAACCTACAAATGACCCTCCATGCGCTTTAAATAGAATTCATGACCAATCGGGTGTCAAGCCACGGATCAAGTGTCGGTAATACCGAAGAGAGAATGAACCGTCGGATCACTACATATCGAGACCGTCGGATTGTAAGTTACAAAATGTACAACGGTAAAGAAACACACTTTACCTAACTCTATACTAGACCAAGTTGAACTTAACTATTTCCTATGTGTCGGAATATCCTAACACTGTTGGAGAATGCAATAGGGCAACTATTAATTCAATTTCTCCTTAACCTTAATAATTGCTTGTGAATTTTACTTTATCTTCTTTTGTTTCTTTATTAGATTTATTCATCAAAGAATTATCAAGAACCATAATAGTGTAGACAATGGACATAGAAATTAGGCTCCAAGCCAGGGCAAACGCAAAAACCCATAAAATCTCTTATTTTCTTATAGAATATGCTTCAAATGAGAAAATCAAGACCCAAAACCCTAGACCAAGTCCCTCTCCAAGCACCAAGTCAACCCTCCAAAGAAACCCTATAAGAGGTCAATAGTCCACTCTAGTCAACAAAAGTCATCCTTCTTCAAGCTTGCTTCCGAACTCAGGTTTCGCCGTGCAATCTCAATACTTTGGACCTGCAGTTACTTCATATTTTTGGCCTGCAATTTTTGTCTTCCTGCAACAGATCAAAAACCTTAATCTTCTTGCACGTTTGACCAAAAAATATCAAAACTTTGTCTTTTATCCTTCAATGGGGTTTTCTCCTTGACTCTCGTCCTTCGCTCTCTTTTTTTCTTGTTTCTATTGCAGATCGAACATGTTGGTTGAGAGATCGAATTGGTGACTAAATGAGGTTGAATCTACTTCTATTTATAGGCTTTCCATGAGGTCGAATACCCCTCTTTAGACCAACTTGCCTTTGCTAGGGCCGACTTGTGCTAGGGGGCTTGAAGGACTTTTTAGTCCCATAATTAATATCTTTTACATGTTACAACTTGCCCAATAAGGTCTTATGCAAATGATTTGACTCAAGAAAAATATTCTTTTGACATGAAAAACCCTAGAAGCATGAAGAACATGCTTGACCTAGTTGACCATCAAAATGGAGCATGAAACCCATGCTTTAAATAATATTTTCTATCTTTTTTTTCTTGTAACATAAGATATACATAATGACATGAGTACAATAGTGATTATGAAGACCGAAACTAGTTACATTTTCCAACACTCTCTCTTAATTAGGAAGATATTCATAATTGTACTTTGGTACAAGGTTATTCTCAAACTGAAGAGTCCGATTGGTAAGACATCTTTAAGCATCAACATCATGACCACCATTGTCCACATAGTAAGGCCTTAACTTGACAAGCTCTTTCTTATACAAGACCATATTGTGAAAATTTCAACTCTATTGCAGCCTCGAGAAATTATTCTTCTAACTATAAATTAATTAACAATTTATTCGTCAACACAAACAATGAATAATTCACAATTGCAATTTTCATTAGATTAAAACACGACGGAAGATAAAAATAGGAACTGAGGTGCACACACAAAAATATAACACCATTATTTGTGGACAAATGTCCTCAGAAAAACACAATGTCGGAAAACCGATGCAACAGATGAGGGTTTTATTGTTATTATGTAGCAACAGAAATTTTGAGTACAATTTATGGATGCCCAACCGACAATCCATTGTGAGAAAAACACTGACAAAAATATTCTAGAGAAAATTTCTCCCTTTTGCAAATCCATTGCCAATTCCTGTAACTGCGAATTCCTATAATTGTGAATTCCTGCAATTACGCGCGAATCCTTGTAATCGCGAATTCCTACAATTGTGCGTGAATTCCTGTAATTACGCGTGAATTCTTGTAATTGCAAATTCCTGCAATTGTGCGCGAATTCCTGCAGTTACACGTGAATTCCTACAATTACACACTAATTCCTGTAACCGCGAATTCTCACAATTACACATGAATTCTTGCAGTCACGCGCGAATTCCTGTAGAGTGGCCCTTTTTGTAGAAATATTCGGTCTCCTCTCTCTTGACTCTTCTAGAACTAGAAACTCGTCCGGAAATCTGTTACTCTTCCCCACTGACTCCTACTACTCGATCACTGGCTCAATGTCATTGTTGAATCACCTACTAATGGAAAATCGTTCTGCCTTGATCAATGAGTATTTGCAACTGGTGTACCTTCTATCTCACACGTGTGTCCTTCTAGCTCAAACTTTTCCCGTGCTAGATCTCTGCAACTTGGTCGCTCGATCTGCTAAGGAACTCGCACACTGAGTGTGTTCCTCCATCTATCCATTGAAGTCTTCTTATAATCTCACTGTGGGACTCCAACAGCCAGGATTAAATCTTAATCAATGGTTGGGATTATTTCCTAGTTGATCTATGTGATTTTCTAGATGATTCACACCTTTCTCAATTAATACTGGTTAATTAACACTTTTTCCTAGTTTAGACTTAGGAAATATTTAAAAATAGGCTAATAATCTAATTGAGACACTTATAGGTGGAATTTCTAGAAACGATTTATGGCTTATGGAGAACTCTCGTGTTTTGGCCTCTCCACAAAGTTTCGAGACTAGAACACCTTTGATGCTTCAAAAACTAACACTCCCTCTAAGTGAGGAAGGTGTTCTAGTGCTGCACTACTGCTACAACACCCTGTCTTTGTAGCACCCTCTATACGCTGCTGATGTCTGGCTACTGTGATCAACTGCCACTGCCTACCAACCACTATGCAACTCTGATGCTGCATCTGTGTTGCTGCTGGCATTGCCATACTACTGCCAACTCTGTATCTAAACTGCACCTCCCTCTCAACTATTGCTGTTCAATTGCAACTACTGCAACTAAGAAGCATCCAAAACACTGAATCAACTGTGTTTGTGCTGCATCTGTCTCTTGAGTATCTGATTGCTACTAGCACTTGCACTGTCCACTGAAGAATCTGCGTTGGTGCTAACTTTGCACAAAGCCCCCTACTCTACTGTCAACACTAATGTTTTAAAACTCCGACTCGACTGAGGGTCGACTCCGACTCCGACTCTGACTCCGACTCGGTATCGACTCGGCTGGCTCGATTTCAATGATTCGGTCGTTGTAAAAAATACATTAAATATTTTTTTTTTTTTTTTTATAAAAAAACATAATTTTAAAGATTTTCATTCATATTTCCAAACACACAGCGTTAGAATATAGATAGAAGACAACATATGATCAAAGTAGGCTCATGAATATATCCATTATATCAAAAATTAAAATGGAACCCAATGCACTGTCCAATACAGACATGATGATGATATAGAGATCAAAACAAAAACGCATAACCAAGAAGGCTAGAAATGGCCTCTACAACAAAAGTAAACTGTGACCAGTACTACTGGCTAGTGGCTATTGCTAGAGGAGCTAAGATCATCTGGATCAGCCACTGGTAGCATATCTACATGCTTCATAGTTTGTAACTCATTTTTAATCTTGTACCCTCATCAATCATCTTAGACCATCTCACCAAGATGGATGTTAATAGATGTATTCATGAGAAGAACTACAAAAGCAAATTGTATGTGACACAGTCTACAGATCAAGATATAGGATCCCTAACGCCAAAACTTCTGCATCCACATCTACATGCAGTCATGATAGACCCATCTACGCTCCATAGAATATTTTGTGGTTATTCTCTAGTTTTAGGATCCCTTGGGACAACTTCAAGTTTGTTCCCATCAACTTTGTAATATGTATAAAGATAAACTGCCATCTTCTAAGAGAGAATTGCACCTATAAACATTCTAACTAGGATCACATGTTTGATCAGCATTTCAATTTCATGTGCCCTCTTTATTACATGGTTCTTAGATAGTATCATTGTTTACTTAGAAATTCACATTGTTCCTTGAGGAATTTTATACAATGAAGGCAACAGATGTCTTGCTCCATTCTTATAGGAGATTTCATGTTCTTGGCAAAAAGTTCACAACATTAGATCTTTTCAAATTGCCAGCGCCAGACTCATCACTTTCTATTTTCAAGCACTAAACGATTCATACCATAGGAAGCCGAGTGAACAAGTAAATAACCTATGAAAACAGTAAGCTAATGTGGAATTCATGTGTCCACCAGCTTTTAACGCAAATCTCTTCACCAAAAAGCAAGTAAAAAAAATATCATTGTTTTTTTGAGCTTTCAGGCCACTGTTACCGAGCCGGCCCGGTTATTATCGAGCCGACCGAGTTGTTAGACAACCCGGCCGGCTCGGTAATAACCCGACTGACCGAACCGGTTTGATGGCCGAGTTGACCTGGTGAGGGCTTGGCTCGGACCAACTCGGCCGAATCGGTTCTGAGCCTGCCGGTTCTTAAAACAGAGGTCAACGCTGCGTTGGCGCGCCTCAACACTGCATCTGTGCTCCTCAACACTTGACTAGAACTAGTTTGCAACTATCACTCGAGAATCTGATTGCGTCATTGACACTAATCCATCCTGCTACTGAATACTGTGGGCTCCCGTAGCAAGGTAATGATCCATGAGGTGTCCATGAGGAGGACACCTCAATGGACCTTGCCAACCTCTGCGCTGCTCTGGGACTATATTTCCATATCACCCCACCTCACTCCTGGAGGTATAACTGCTAACATGGCGAAACCTTCCTCGAGCCTAGAGGACAACTTGTCTATCTCTGTGGACGCTGCCACCTTGTCTTGCTTCTCTTGTGTGCCCTTCTTCTTGAGAGGACATTAGGTACTGTAGTGGCCGAACTCGCCGCACCTGAGGCACTTGACCTTAGATAAGTCCTTCTTCTTCTCCCCTTGACCCTTTGATGCTAGGGCCACATTCTCTTCCTCCTTCTCACCTTTCGTGTCCTTGAGGCTTTTTCTGCTAATGTTTCTCTTTAACAAAGCTCGCCTCAACTATTCCTGTTGTAGGTCTGACCACATCCTGTCCCATCTAAGCAATGTGTCTCTACCCAAGAGACTTTGGACAAAGGCTTGCCGCTCCTGTGAGATACAGTTCAGTGCCAAACAAACAAGCTCTGTCAGTTGAGGTGCATCCCCAATGGCTGCAAGTTGATCACAAACCTCCTGAATCCGATGAGGAAGGCATTTATGCCTTCACCCTTCTGCATCTTGATGCTCCTCAGCTTCTCCTGTAGGAACATCTTCTGCTGCTCGAAAGTACTCTCTGATAGAGCTGAGCGAGAGCATCCCACATTTCCTTGGCCGTTCCTTTATCTGCCACATGTGAAACTATATGGTCTTAAACTCCATCCAAGATCATCCACTTCACCTTCACGATCTCTTTCATGTACTCCTTCAGCTGATCTAGGTTCTAGGGTAATGCCACCATATTATTTGCGTAGGTCTTCAAACCATATTCATCCAGTAGGAAGGACATCTTAGCCTTCCAGATGACATAGTTGGAGGCTCCTCCAACCTATCATGATCTCTGAGCCCAACTGTGGCCATCTCTCAATCTGATAAAAAATCTCCCTCTTTCTTGCTGCTCCACTGCTGAGTCTGTTACACACTCTCCCTTTTGGAGTTAGAACCCTTGTTTACAGCTTCTGCCAATTTGCAACTGGAAAATCAGATTTCTAGAGCTGGAGACCCCTTGAGAGAAATTCTCTATGTGTGTCTTTCTCTTCCTCAGCGCTGATCTGCTACTATTGGTCTAGCTGCAAACCAATTGTGCCCAGATTTGCTCAACGAAATTTCTGGTATGTTCACCGTAATCCTCTATCCAACAAATTTACTACAAATTCCTGTGAGTTCTTGCAATCACACTGCGAATTCATGTAATTGCGAATTCCTGCAATTACGCATGAATTCTTGTAATTGCAAATTCCTGCAATTACGCACGAATTCCTACAGTGCAACCTTCTTGCTACTGAGGCTGATCAATTTTTCTGCTCGTTGCAAACATAAAGTCGAACCCCTGCCTCTATAATTCGTACTCTGTGCAAATCTGGGAAAAATTCGCTTAGATCTCCCTCTGAACTGCGGAATTTTCTACCACTTAGTCTCTGAGCCTCTGATCTGATCAACAATGCTCTGATACCATGTGAAAATTTCAACTCTATTGCAACAATTGGAAATTATTCTTCTAATGTAAATTAATTAACAATTTATTTGCCCACACAAACAACGAATAATTCACATCTGTAATTTTCACCAAATTAAAATGCCGCAGAAGATAAAAATTGGACTCGAGAAAATTCTAGCGTGTACACAAAAAAATATAACACCGTTATTTTTGGACAATTCTCCCTTGAAAAACCTAATGTGGGAAAACTAGTGCAGCTGATAAGGGTTTTATTATTATTATGCAACAACAAAAATTCTAAGTAGCCCAACTGGCAATCCAATCTGAGAGAAATATTGGCAAAGATATTCTAGAGATTTTTTTTCCCTTTTGCAAATCCGTTGTGAATTCCTATAACTGTGAATTCTTGTAATTGCAAATTCCTGCAATTACATGCGAATTCCTGTCATCACGAATTATTGCAATTATGCGTGAATTTCTGTAATCACGAATTCCTGCAATTGCACGCGAATTCCTATAATTGCGCATTCCTGCAATTACACGCGAATTCCTGTAATTACATGCGAATTCCTGCAATCACATGTGAATACCTGCAATCATGTGTGAATTCCTGTAATGTGGCCCTTTTTTGCAGAAATATTTAGCCTCTTCTCTTCTGACTCTTCCGGAATCGGAAACTCCTCCAGAAATCTGCTACTTTGCCCCTCTGATACCTGCTACTCGATCACTGGCTTAGTGTCACTGCTGAATCACCTGCTACTCGATCACTGGCTCAGTGTCACTGCTGAATCACCTGCTACTGGAAAATCGATCTACCTCGATCATCGAGTATCTACAACATGTGTACCCTCAATCTCACTTGTGCGTCCTTCTGGCTCGAACTTACTGCCTTGCTAGATCTCTGCAACTGGGTAGTTCAATCTACCAAGGAACTGGCACACTGAGTGTGTTCCTCCATCTACCCATCGACTTCTTCCTATAATCTCACTATGGGGCTCCAACGACGAAAATTAAATCTTAATCAATGGTTGAGATTATTTCCTAATCGATCTGTATGAGTTTCTAGATGATTCACACCTTTCTTAATTAATACTGATTAATAAACCCCTTTTCCTTAGTTTGACTTAGGAAATATTTGAAAATATGTTAATAATCTATTTGAGACACTTCTAGGTGGTATTTCCAGAAATGATTTATGGGTTATGGAGAATTCCCGTGTTTTAGCCTCTCCACAAAGTTTTGAGACTAGAACACCTCTGATGCTACAAAAACTAACATACATGAAATACCACACTACCTCTACAATGTACATACCCCATCGCGATGTTCACTAGGTATGTCCTTTTAGGACTATTCTTATCTTGGAATCCCAATCGTCAAAGAATATCTGTCCTCTTCGACCACTCTTGTCTTGGATACCTGTCCAATCCTCAAAGAGTGTCAGTCCATTTCCTATCTTTGATTTTTCTATCCTTAAGGAAATCACAGAGGCTTATCCAATCCTCCATTCTCCCTTCATGGCGTTCACTTAGAGGTACGACTGTTAGTCCTGGTCAAGTGCATGACACATGAAGTAGAGAATATAAATGTGATGTCCATCATCACTCCCTCTCAACCAGAGCGGACATCCTCATTCCCTCTTGATTAGGGAATTTATTCTTGCTCCTTTTCATACATTCAAGGAGACTCCTTTTACTCCTCAAATATAGAGGAGATTTTTAACTTCCTTTTAATTTGAGAAGTCATAACCACAACCTTTTAATTTGAGAAGTCATAACCACAAGCTCTTTGGCTTGTCCTCATAAATGTATCAGCTACCAGTTCTTCATGGAGATAGCTGCATGGTTCCTTCTTTCCTTTGCATCTCATCATATTGAGCTTCTTTCTTCCTGCTTGTTGTGGAGCCATCTTCTTTCTTTAATCTTGTGACAGGGTTCAAGTCATCAACCTTTCATATCATCATTGTGTTTGGGAACGCAGTAGCACAGCTATTAATTCAATTTTCTCCTTAACCTTAATAATTGCTTGTTAACTTTATTAATTTTCTTGTGTTTCTTTATTAGATCTTTCAATCAAACAATTATCAAGAGAAAAGCAATAAAGACAATGGACACAAGATATAGGTTCCAAGCGAGAGCAAAACCCCTCCAAGTAAAAACCTAGAAAATCTCCTCTTCTTATAGATTATGCTTCAAATGAGAAAACCAAGACCCAAACCCTAGACCAAGTCATCCTCCAAGCACCATGTTAGCGCTCCAAGAAGCACTTTCAATTAGTTCAGAGATCAACCAAATCAACAAGGATCAATTATGCTTCAACCAACTTCCAACTTCAACTTCAGCCCCTAGCTTCGACCACTATTTTCGACTCGAAACTTTGACTTGCAATTCAAACTTGCACTTTCAGCCTTTCAGGAACTGTAGAAACCCTAACTTTAGCACGTGTGAGAGAATAAAGCCCAAAAACAAAATTTCTTTCTTCTTCTTGGTTTCTCCTTTCTTCCTAGACCTTCGATCTTGCTTTCTCCTTGTTCCTAGTTTTAGATCGAACTTCTTCTTGAGAGAGATCGAATTGGTGACTATTGAGGTCGAATCTTCTTCTATTTATACACATTTGTGGGGTTCAAATTCCTTCTTTTAGGCTGACTTCTCCCTGCGAAGTCTGACTTGTGCTTGTAGGCTCATAAAACTTTCTAGACTCAAAATCAATATCTTTTATATGTAACAACTTGCCTGATAGGGTCTTATACGAATGATTTGACTCAAGAGGAACATGACAAACCCTAGAAGTATGAAGACCATGCTTTACCTAGATGACCATCAAAATGGAGCATGAAATCCATTGTTAAAACAATAATATACTTTCTTGTTTTTCTTGTAACATAAGATATACATAATGACTTGAGTACAGTGACAATTTTGAAGACTGAAACTAATTACATTTTCTAACACTCCCTTTTAACTAGGGATGTATTCATAATTGTACACTTGGTACAATGTTATTCTCAAACTGAAGAGTTCTCATAAGAATAGTCGGATTGGTAAGCCATCTTTAATCATCGATATCGTGACCAACATTGTCAACATAGTAAGGCCTTAACTTGACAAGCTCTTTTTTATACAAGAGCATAATGTTGGGAGGTGTTGTCACTCAAAATGTATAGACATTGCGACAACGACTCAGGTCGAGGGCTGTCACTCTAATTCCCAACCTCTTCATTTAATTTGTCTCCCAACATCAGGCTATGGGGGGAAGACCCTTTGGAAATTGAATGAAGGACAAGTTGCGAACCAACTAGTTCGGGAGACATAGTTGAGTGGCCTAACACTTGTTCAGGTTTAGAAAGATATTAAAGATGCGATTACATATATAGATTTGAAATCAGTGCCTTATGGAGTCAACACTCTTGCTTTACAAATTTTAAGACCGAGTACCGGATGGACGACTACTGCTTTAATGCGTAACTATCCTATATGAAATGCATCTCCTAGGACTTATGTGAAATGCAATAATCTTGCGTGATTAATTCCTAATCTAAGTGTGACCTTTGATCTCTATCTATATATAGTCTAAACTCTATAGTAAGTGGCAGAGAGAAGTCAAGGTGAAGCACATGAGGGTGTGATTAACAACGCCTCTCTTTGAAATGTAACGTACCCGGTGCCTCCACGCTGCAAAGACTATGGCTCTGATGACTACAAGGTCACTGTTTTAAATACTAGAAAGGCTAGACTTCTCAAGAGAAGATGAAAGGGTGTCCCTATCTCTCTATCAACCGGGCTTATGCTTGGAGGTAAATTTTAATATGCACAACTATCTTAGGATGCAAATGCAATGTGAAGTTAGAGGATGATTATTAGAGGAAGATTGCTATAGCCTTAGAGTACTTATATTCATTGTTTTAGAACTCTGACTTTGACCCCGACTCTGACTTGGTATCGACTTGGCCGGCTCGATTTCAATGACTTGGTTGTTGTAAAAAATACATTAAATATTTATTTTTTTTTATAAAAAAATATAATTTTAAAGATTTTCATTCATGTTTCCAAACACACAACATTAGAATATAGATAGAAGACAACATATGATCAAAGTAGGCTCATGCATATATCCATTATATCAAAATGGCACCTAGTGCACTGTCCAATACATACATGATGATGATATAGAGATCAAAACAAAAACACATAACCAAGGAGGCTAGAAATGGCCTCTACAACAAAAGTAAACTGTGACTAGTACCACTGGCTACTGTTGGAGGAGCCAACATCATCTGGCTCAACCTCTGGGTCAGAGTCAGATAGGGAAGCCCATGGCTCCTCCTCATCATCATCTCCAACTGCAACTATAGAAGTGGTAGCACTAGCAAGTTGTGCAACAACTGCAAGCTAAGATAGACGAGATATGCGCTTCTGTCGTGGCTGAGTAGAGGAAGCGCCTGCAACTAGAGGACTTACGGCTGGCTCTAAGGCTGGTACAAGTGGATCTGGATTCAACTGAACATTATGCTCGAGTGATGCCACCGTTTGTATATCATAATCAATATCCTCATCATAATCGAACTCTGCTGGATGACTCTCCACTACCCAATCTGATGTTGGATCAATGTCTTCCAACACAGTGGGATCTGAATCAGGGCAATTGTTCAACAATTGGTTACATCTGAGCCGAAGGTTGTATTGGACATAGACTAGATCATTTAACCGTTTTTGATCCAAACGATTTCTCTTCTTTGTGTGAATCTTCTCAAAGACAGACCAATTGTGCTCACACCCAGTAGCACTACAAGTTTGACTCAAAATATGAATTGCAAACTTCTGCAATTCAGGACAATGGCTACCAAATGCCTCCCACCATTGTGCTGCAAAAAACATAGGAGTGTAATGAGTTAGCTCAGCAAAATTACAAATTATATCCAACTTTCAAATTATAATCGATTTAACAAAATAAGTATTAAGAATTTGAAAATTGAAATTTTTGTTTACCTGGCTCATCTACTTCCCTTGCAATCTTTGCTAGGTTATTCCCAAAGGTACCTGTGGCTTTGCTGAAGGTTGTGACCTGTTGATGTATCTCCAACTGATCACACTCCAATGGGATCATGCGGTCAATGCAGTCAATCAATCCATCTCTAACCTCCCCCTTTAAAGCTCTTGCTGCCAGAGCTTTATAATGATACCGTGGGTTCAAAAAATACCCAGCTGCATGTATAGGGCGATGGAGTTGATTGTTCCATCTTTCATCAATGATTGCCCAAATGGGCCCATACTTAGCCACTTTATCCTTGTATGCCCTCTTTATTTGCTCCTTTGCTTGATCCATACCCTCATAAATGAAGCCCATAACCAATCTTTCCCCATTCACCAACCGCAACGCCTTAACCAGTGGCTCAGCAACCTTCACAATCTCTACTGCCTTTCTCCAAAATATTTCTTCATTAACTTTCTTTTTCAATTCTCTGCCATCCTATTTGTGAGACCGCTGGCTTTGATTCCATTTATCACTGGAAAATATCTTTTGTAAGTTTCTATGTTGTGAAAGCATAGATTGCAATGTCAAAAAATGAGTAGCAAATCTAGTGATGGCAGGCCTAATAATATCCCTGCCCCCTATGTGTCTCCTCATAAGACTCAAAATCTATGAATGATTGTAGATAAATTTTGTTATGTTTTTGGCATGATCTACAATGTTTTTGACCTAATCTAATTTACCAATATCCTCAAGCATGAGGTCTATACAATGTGCAACACATGGTGTCCAAAAGATGGTTTTGTGTTTTCCCTCTAACAGTTTACTAGCAAGAACATAGTTAGAGGCATTATCTGTGATGACTTGAACAACATTAGCCACCCCCACCTTGTCAACAATCTCATCCAATAGTTGAAACAACAACTGTCCATCTTTTACCTTATCAGATGCATCAAATGATTTTAGAAACATGGTTCCCTGTGGGTAGAAGATAAGAAAGTTTGTGATGGTATGGTTCCTTTGATAAGTCATCCATCTGACATGATGGTACATCCTGTTCTTGCCCATGAGTCCTTGAAATCTTTCAAATACTCATTAATGGAGGCAATTTCTTTCTGCAAACGATACCCCCTTATCTCATGCATAGTAGGGCCTTTGAAGCCTTTTCCAGCAGCGTGTATGGCATCAAACATAGGCTCATAATATGGTTAACGAGAAGCATTGAAGGGGATATCCACATCATACCACCATCTATATATGTAATCACAAGCAGTCTCCTTCAATTCTTTCTTGCAATGGAGAGGTGTGACAGTGAAATAACTTTTGATATTCATATCACCCTTCTTTTTCATTTTACCCTTACCCTTTTCTTGATTAGACTCCTAAGAGGGAGGAACATATCGGAAGGGGTTGGATGCATCAGTACAAGGGATAGAAGAAGAACCCTCAAAATCAAAATGGGGGTTGGTAGCCATCATTTTTTGTTTACTCCTCTTCCTCCCAATTTCAGCCTCTAATTCTTTTTGCTTAGCCTTTTCTTCTTTAAACTTCTCAAAGTTGGCCTAAGTCACCAGGTTCGTGTTTGTGTTCAAGTTCGGCGACCTTGAAATTCGAATAAAGTTTAGCACTTAAAATTTTGCCGATAAAGTTAGACATAAAATTCGACATATAGAAATATGAAATATATATATATAATATATATATTCAATTTTAAAGTCAAATTCAAAGTCCATAATGCACATTGCAAACCCATAAGATTATTGCTTAGACATTTAAATCATTTCCACATAAGTTTATAAACCATGAAAGCAAGTGCCAATAAAGAACCAACTTCCATACATGTAACATAGTAAACAAGGTGATGAATTCATCATAGACATTCACTCCCATATCAAATTCAACAAAAACATGGGGCATATCAGATTTCATATATTGAAAAACAATCTGATAAAAAAGTATTCAAAATATATAAACTTGAAAGTTTAAAGTAGCTTGGCAATTTTAGAAAATTGTTCATGCAAAAAGTAAACTAGAAATCTAAAACAAGAACACAAGTTTAATTCTTGATGTTCCCATGGCCCACTTGTTATATCAAAAAGATCTATATCATCAAGAGCAACAGGAGCTGTGAATCCACTAGATGCTTCAACATTAGATTCATTAGTCAATACCCTGTCAATGTCACTATCAATGTACAAATCAGCTTCATCCATTGATGCATTTGGAACAGGATCAATCCACAGAGTAGAGGAATTGAATGACTCTTTAGCCACATTTTTCAAAGCCATCTGCAAGTTACTACGAACATAAACAAGATCTTCTAATCTTCCATAAAACAATCTATTTATTTTCTTGGAATGAATGTGGTCAAAGGAACTCCAATTCCTTTCACATGCTGATGCACTTGATCCCTGGCTTAAGATACGAATTGCAAAATTTTGCAATTCTGGTGCCCCTGAACCATAAATTTCCCACCATACTGCTAGATCACTTTTGCTCCTATCATACTTTGCTGATTGTGTTCCAAATAAGCTTTTTTCTAACCTGTATGCCCTCAACTGGCTTCTGACCAAACCCGCAATTTCTGGATCTGGATTTAGCTTCTAAATAGCCTAGATAAGTCCATTCATGACTTCTTCATCCCTATGTCTGGTAACCCAAACAATCTCGGGTTCAAATAACATGCTGCTGCATCTAATGGACTATGCATCATCTTCCATCTTTGATCAATTAAATCCCATATCTCTTGGTAATCAGCTTCCACATTATTAAAAGCACTTGCAATGGTCTCTTTGCAACGATCAAATGCTTTTATAAACAAAACCCATACAAGGTTTGTCACCATCAACCATACGGAGCACATTAACAATTGGGCTAAATATTTTTAAAACCTTGTTTGCATTTTCCCAAAAGCCATTATTGAGCACTATTTGTTCAACATTTTTCCCCTTAGTTTCTTTTGAAAGGGTAGATCTCTCCCACTCAGTATTGCAAAAAACAACTCTTAGGCTCGCTTTTTCCTCAACAACTCTTTTCAGAGTAATATAAAAAGTGGCAAACCTTGTATCACAAGCCCTCAACAACTCTTTTGATGTATTCTTCCTATATATGCTCAAAGTGAGACGATGGTTGATGATGAAGTTTGCAATTGTTTTGGCTCTTCGGATTGTCTCATTGACCCAAGGAAATTTGGCTAAGTCATGCAACATTAAATCCAAGTACTGAGCTGCACAAGGGGTCCAATAAATGTGATTATACTTTTCCATAATCAGCTTCTCTGCACCAACACAATTTGATGCATTATCTGTAATAACATGGACAACATTTTCCTCCCCAACCTCTTGAATTGCTTCATCCAAAATTCCAAAAATAAATTTTGATGTCTTCACTCGATGCATTTCATTTACTATCTTCAAGAAAAGTACCCCTTGAGGACTATAAACAAGCACATTGATAAATGGGCGATGACACAAATTTGACCAACCATCACTCAAAATTGTGCATCCTGTAAGCTTCCAAGACTCTTTAATCTGAACCAACTTTCTTGTCACTCTGTCTTTTGTTTTATTTAACAAAGTTGTCCTTAAAGCTTCAGATCCGGTTGGAACATAGCCCTTCTCAAAATCAATGGCCTTTTTAATTACATTTTTAAAATATGGACTTCTCGCCACATTAAAGGGAATTGCACATGCATAAAAGAATTCTGCAACAACATCATCAACTTCTTGTTTCTCAACAGGTTTCCAGAATTGATGTAATGTCTTGGTTCCACCTGTTTTTACTTGAGTAGAACTTGATCCACCAATGGTTGAGATGGAATTAATGGTGTTGGAGGAAGACATGGCAATCTCCCTCTCGATTCACTGCCTCTTATTTTCCCTTCTCTCCTTTTCCATCTTTGAAGTGAAATAATCTTTCTCAATTGTGGTTTTTTGTTCATCAGAGATTTTAGTGTAGCCTTCAACACCACTTCCACTTCCCTTGCTAATACTGAGAAGGTGATCCAATGCTCTAGTTAAAGAGCCAATGAATTGATGTCCACACTGCTGACACACAAGATTTTCCCCTCTTTTTTGACAAAATTCCATGCTACAGCAGTGGATTTTGGGGGTGCCATTGAAATTTGAATGTTCTGAACTTCTGATGTTGAATACTGAGATGAAAGCTTGAAACTTGAAATGTCTGCAATTTTTTTTTAGTTTACATTTTAATTAGTTTTATATTTTTTTTTGCAGAATGAAATTATGAAAGTTTGAAACTATAATTTATAAAAAAAAATTATTTGTTCAAAATTCAACTTGAGCCTCTTTAAATACTGATAAACTGTATAATGTATTTAACTGATAAAAACTAGTAAATTGTATTGAATTGATAAAAAAATGTGTATTTTAATTTTTGACTTACTTGAGCACGAGAGTCTGGATAGTGCTGCTTGCTGGAGCCTGCAGGCTACTTGAAGGCGGCTCACTGCTCTGAGCTTTGTCAGAAGTTAGAAGTTCTAACTTAGCACTGCAAGTCTACAACCCTTGGGCCTCAAGTTTCAAACTTTCAACATAACTTTGTATGCAGCAACTGTAGTGTGCCACTATGCAGGAGGCCAAGCTGTGTGGCGGCTGGCCGAGATGTGTATGCCAGTGTGCTGCACTGGTGAGTCGCTGCAATCTGTCACAATCAATACGCTGTCATAGAAAATTTGAAAACACCGAGGGCTAAGGTTGTAGGCTGTGTTAGGGCCGAGGCTGTAGCTGTGTATGCGGAGAGGCGCTGTGCCTTTCGAGGAGAGGAGCTGTGCCTGTCACGGTTCACCTATAGGCTGTGGTCGCCACAAAAGTGCAATAACGTTGCTCATTATGCAGTGGAGTGACGAAGTCTGGACTGTCGCCGATTGTGGTGATAATAAAACTAAATAGTGAACACAGAAGTTACAATGAAACCTGCGGGCGCAATTGCAAACAATGAAACTTGTGATCGCAAACAATGAAATGAAAACCACGGGGCCTGCGATTTGCAAACAACAATTTTTTTTAAATGAACCTAAACGAATTCCAATGATTTTTTCAGTGTTTTTTTTAAAGTTCGCGATTTTGTTCGATATAAAATTTGGGTTCGCCATGATGTTCGAGTTCGCCATTTTGTTTGGCGAACTTGAACGAATAAAATCGCATTTGTTTGAAGTTCGACGAATTTCGAATTTGTTCGTTCAAGTTTGCCGAACCTGGTGACTAAGAAGTTGGCTAACAAATCCTTCCTAATCTCCCCAATTTCTGGTGATTCACATGGACTAATTTGGCCTCTAATCCCTGCCAAGTGTTGTTTCAACCTATTAATGCCCCTAGGACCTTAATTTTTCTATGGAAAAATTTGCAATGCATTTGACTATCAACCATTTCAACATATGCCCATGTAGCGTCTTTCACTCTAGGTGCCATTTTTTCACTTGGAAATCAAAGGAAAAAATCTGACAATGAAAACAAAAAAAATAGCATTGCTTCAATGCTCATTTCTTTCACAAAAAACACTCTTTTCAATTTCTAGATTTGCACAAAAAAATAAATAAGCAAAAATAGACTTTTACAAGTGAAAAAAATACCTCTAGGCACAAATTGCCTCCTCAAGGTTGCTCCAACTAACCAACTCCTCAATGCTACTCCAATGGTTGCCCAAGAAGCTCCTCACTCCTACTACAATGCTTGCCCAAGGCTCCTCACTGCTGCTCCAAAAACAAACTCCATAACTCCTCACAAACTCTCACTCAAATGCAATGAGATGGCTGTGAGGAAATGAGAGGGGTTGGGTGGGTTTTATAGGGTTTAGGAGAGGGGAATGGACCCCAAAGAACTTGTTAGCGCTTGAAATTTCACCTCAGGCTGAAAAAGGCAAACCTGAAGGCAACATCAAACCATTTAGCCTCGTAGCTAGCCCTACGGGGCAGGAGAAGGCTCTCTCCGGTCTATCTCGTAACACTGATAGGGTAACACTGATTTTAGGTTAGTAAACTGATCAAAAGGGTTGATTTGGGGTTTTTAGGGTTTTTGGTGGCAAATTGAGGAGATGGCAATTTTGGGTGCGGGGATTGGACACAGTTTCTGCAGGGGATTCTTTGGGGCGAGGTAGGAGACAGTATTGATGCCT
>APFE030900915.1:26979-56675 GCA_000404065.3 Pinus taeda | reverse complement strand
TATAAATAAATAAGTAATAAATTGGAATTTCTTGGAAATCGAACACTCGCATATGACATTACATTATGATAATCTTTCAATGATAAAAAATCTAGAAGAAATTCTGGATAAAATTAATGGATGGGAGAGAAAAATCCATTAAGAATTTAGCCGGAGATAAACGCTAAGTTGATATTAGCTTAAAAATATTTTAGATGCTAAAATCTAATTTAGAAAACATTTCTTCGGGAGTTTGGCGGAGGCGGAAAAATGCGCAGAACTAGGGTTTGTAGTAGGGTTTTAGTGTAGGGCACCATGGAGGGGTGAGAAGGGGGGAGTTCCACTCCCTCCTATAGTCATGTAGTCTCAAACCACTTCAAGAAGCCAATGGAAGTGGACACCAGGAGCATAGAAAGAGGAAGATAGGAAAACGGGGGATCACAGGGGTAGGTAGAAAAGCAAGAGGAAGTCATAAGAGAGAAGCAAAAAGGAGGAGACAGTCAAAAAGCTGACCCTAGAGTTCGGACAAGACCATGTAAACCTAGGCATCAATCACACCTTGAGTGGTGTTAAGTAATCCAGCGCTACAAGCACATAGGTAGCACATGGCAACTTATGTAGTGATATGCAAATTCATGGGGTTATGGCCAATGGAGAAGGCTTTACACACATGTATAAAGAATCATTGGAATCCTAAGGGAGAAATAGAGCTACACCTGGGCTCCAAGGGTTTCTTCATAGTAGTGTTTACAGATCTAGAGGATAAAGACAAGGTGTTTGAAGGAGGACCATGCTTCTATGCTGCTGTAGGCCTCTATATGTGGCCATGGTTGATGAATTTTGTCCCGGAACGAGTGACATTTACATCAGTTCCGGTATGTATAAGACTCTATTCCCTACCTCTAGATTAGTGGTTTCCAGAATCATTAAAATCCATAGGCAATAAACTAGGGCATTTTTAAAAACGTTTCAGAGGCCAGACTACGCGGAAAATATACCTCCTTTGCCCGAATATGTGGGGAAATGGACCTTTTTGGGGCTCTGTTGGGTGAAATAATTCTAGAAGTATATGATGAAGAATGGGTGCAGGCGGTGGACTACGAGCATGTCCCCTTCAAATGTCACAAATGCCATGAACACGGGCATCTCTTCAGAGACTGTCCTTTAAATAAAATAGAGACCAGTATCAAAGAAACCACAGGAAAAGAGACTGAAAGCTTTACCAAATTGGGAGGCAGAGGAAAAGGAGGGAGAAAGAACCAGAAAAAATCTACGAGGAAAAATAAACTAGTCATAATAGGTTCAAAATATTAGAAGAAGAAGAGGGGAACGAAAGAGGGAATCAGATATTGGAGGGCAATCTTGTAGAGAAGGAAAATGATGACAACATGGAGGATAGACCAGAAAACAACCAACAAAAGGAGGATCAAACAAGTACAATGGAGCTTGACAGGGAGCAAGAGATGACCCCAATCAAAGTGGGAACGGAGGAGCATGAACAATAGGAAATTCTAGAAAGGGAGCATGTCGATCTAGAAAAATTCCTGGGGCAAGGAACTACCAAAGGAGTGGATTCGCTACCTCAAGGGGAGTTTAACAGAGTACAACAACTCTTCCTTTGGAGAAATCGGGCAAAGGGTTATGGGGTCAAAAGAAACCATGATAGTTAGGAAAACGGAGGGGTGAAAACGATGGAGGCAATAGTGGGAAAAACTCCCAAGAATCTAGGAAGGAAAGAGGAAGAAAAAGATAGAATGAGTCGCTGATAGAGTGTGGAAAACCATGATCAACTCAGGTAAGATGAAAGACCTTACTAGTTACTCATTTACTAATCTTTCTTAATGAAGCTTACAACATGGAATATAAGGGGTCTAGGAAGTAAAAGGAAACAAAGAAATCTCAGCAACAAAATGAAAGAAGAAAAACCAGATATGGTATTTATCCAGGAAACAAAATGTTCTATAGACAAAATAAGACAGATACACAACAAATGGATTATTAAGTATGAATATCTAGAAGTTAAAGTAGACGATGTAGCGGGAGGAATTCCCACACTTTGGAACCCTCAGAAACTGGGAATCCTAGATGCTGAGGCATCCAGGAATTACTTATCAGTGGTCATACAACCCTTGCGGGATAATGAAGTTTATTTTAAATTGTTCAATGTGTTTTGGGAAGAGGAGGGATTGGAAGGATTTTTTGCATCAATTTTCGTCTCTTGGTTTATGTAAGTGTCTGTCAACATGGCAGGTGCAGTGGATTCAACTTTCAAGAATCAATTAATCCTGCTTGATGCACATAATCCTTAGTGAAATGATCTTCATTGTATATGAGACAAAAATAACGTGGCTTGTGTTTCTCAGGAGGATACTAATTTTTTTGTTTGTCCTATGGAAGGATTTCCTTTTTACCCTTACCTTTACCCTTGATTTGACTTCCTACTTGTTGAGATTTTCCTTTAGTCTCTTGAATAACTATAATCTTGGATGTATTCAAAGGTGGAGTAGGAGAGGGGCTTTCATTAGTCATAATAGGAGCATATTTTGGATTGGATTGACTAAAAGACTTGCTCACTTACTATTGACTAACATAACCAATCATGCCATTAGAAACATTTCATTCATTTGAGGGAGGAGGTGGAATAGTATGAGATGGCTACGGAGCATTAGGTATTTTGTTGTAGAACATGTCAGATTGAGTATAAATCAGATCAAAATATTGGCACATGCAATGACTTTCTCTTTAGTAAAAACTTCACCTTTGGAAACATCCTTAGCTATAAAAGGAATCAAATATTTAATGAACCATTCTACCAACAACTAATCTAGAATATAAGTTTTGACCAAGCGATGATGACATCTTCACTCATGTATGTGATTTGATATGTGAGTAGAGTCAAACTGTTTTAGGGAGGTCAAAATTTTGGTACCAATTTTGTAACAGGATGGTAACTAAAAATGCATTAGAAATGTTGTTGTCAATGCATTGAAGTTGTTAAAATAAGCTCTAGGAAATTTGACATACCAATTTTCTGCCAAACCTGTAAGAGTTCATTGGAAAAGAGGAAAATGAATAGAATCATCATTTAAAGAGTTTGAAGAACACCCTAAATAAATTCATGATATGGTTTGGTGGATCTTCTACAAGATTTGCATTAAGCTTAATAATATCACTCGGTAATTTGGTTGGAATTGTCAACCAACAAGGAGAATGAAAAATTAGATCATTGGTGAACCAAGAGAGATCTAGTAACTCTAGTGTTCCAATGAACAATAATTGTCTATTAAATTTCTTTTGAGGGGGATCGTAACCATGTGGATAAAGGTTAACCACTAGTGGGGGGATCCTAGATGATATGGAATGGGTTGATCCATTATCATTTTCATTCCACTAGGATAAGGAGGATTTTGAAAAGTAGGATAGCCCATACCAGGTTGCCTAGTTCTAGGAAAAAATTGAAAAGGTTGGAAAGGTTGGCCTTGGATGTACTAACCTCAATAAGGATCTTGTGGTATAGTTGTTGTTTGGCCAACGATAATTTGTGGAATACCTTGGAAGGGTTGTCTAGATGACATTTGCTTCATTCTTGGACCAGGTTGACTAAATTGCAGATGTGGCATACCCTGAATAAGAAACTTCCCCATAGCAAGAGGATATGAAGTATAAGATGGAGTAGGTTGTTGTGGGTGTCCTAATCTACTAAGGAAGACATGTTCAGGGTGCAACAAGTTATATAGGTTTTGGGGTGCTATGGAAAGATAGGCCAACTAGTATTCCAAATGATGAAGGTAAATGAGGAGTTCAAGGAATATTCAATGCATAAAGAAAGGTTCTTAACAATGACTGATATCTGTGTGGCACTGATGGACCACCATATAGGTGAATTTTTAGTGAAGTGCTTAACATAGAAGTTGCTACAACTTTAGCCCATTCACTCATTAATAAAAAATATAGGTTGTGTGACAGTCCTTGACTTCGACATGGTTAGACTTCCCAAAGTAATGTACAAGTGATGGGAGTTCAAAATTAAAATAAAATAAGGAGTTTGATATAAAGGAGCTTGTAGTTGAGTATTAGGAGTAACAAAAGGAACAACTTGATAAAAGGGAGTCCCTAGTATCTGAACAAAAGTTTGAGGTTGAGAAAGCTCTTCCTCAGTAATATCATTTAGACTTAGTAAACTGGGTGAAAGTGGCTCTTATTATGTACCTGAGGATAAATTCTGTGGTTGAGATGAAGGTAGAGAAATGAGAAAATAAGTTCCCTGAGTGGATGGTTCAATGACTATTGGTTCCTAAGGTTGTATTACCAAAAGGCTAGGAAAATAAAACCACTTAAGAACATCATATTCCCTAGTGGAGTTTCGAAGTTGTTTGGTGGATAAATTTCCTTCATTGACAAGAGAAATCTCCCTAGACCTAGTGGCATAGTCTAGAAAAATTTGAGACAAAACTGCAATGTTTATCCTTAGATAAGTTCGAAATATGGAAAGAAGACCTACTTGGAATCCAATATGATATTCCTCCTTCTCCTTGTCTGTTAGGCTCAAATCCAACTCCAATTCCTAAAAGTGGAACATGTAAATGATCAAAAATGAGTAAGAAAACCGAAAAATAGAAAATAACATATATAACCAACTCTAAAAAATAAGTCAAGGATTCATTTTCTACATATGCATAATTGAGACAAGCCACCTTAGTATTAATAAAGGCAGGAAAATATTACAACACTTATGGGCCTCTACTTAGAGATCTCTTCTAGTTATCTTATCCTTCCCTTTCCACAATAGAAAGCATTCAATCACACCTCAAGCACATCTATGGATCATGGACCTCACACAAAAGGGAAGCATAATGGCATAATTCAAAGTCTCCAAAATCTAACCCTCACTTCATGGAAGGTGCTAGATTTACAGGGTAAATGAGGTGGTTTTGGATTTACCATTGTAGAGCTTAGATTCGCTTTAGATAGGGCCATGTACTAGGAGATAAGAGATAATACCTCAATACTAGGATTTTGACCTCTGATCCAATAGTAAATAGTTAAAACGACTCCCGAAGCTTCAAGGGACATAACCTTAGATTTTTTTTTTTTTTTTTCTACTCATTTATATTTATCATCATACATTTTGTGAAATCAACATGCGATGGTTGACACAGGTTGAATATATGGAAACTGTGTCATCACAGGTTGTCTTAAGGACAAGTGTGATGATCCACAACTTTATGGATTTTTTCCAACGTATCTGGGATTCTTGTTACTTATAGAAAATGGATACTTTTGTCTTTGTAAGGGATGATTGCAAGGTGTTAGTTGATGATGACAGATTCAATTTCATGGCTAACTATTTGAAGGTGAAAAAATGACTTCTAACACTAGTGTTTATGGGAAAAACTTCCCTAAGTTAAGCATTCACAACCTCAACAGATCGAAGGCAAACTATCAACAAGAAGCATACGTTCAAGCAACAAAACTATGAAAAATATTAAATTTAGGTTTGAGAGAAGTACCCTTAGGTCCTAGTTTTGATGTCAATCCCATAGGGTCTAAACCCACTGGTTCCTCAAAAGTGATCAAACCTGCAACATAATTCATAGAAGTATATACATAAAAATTAGTTCAAAGTGAATTCATACTAAACATGTTAGATCATCAAGCATCAACCTATAAATCATCATATATTAGAAATGAATCATAAAAACATGAGATCGTAACATTTGAGGAACACGATAGAGCTTCTTTATTGATATCAGGAAATAGGAGTGGAAGAATAGAATATGATATGACCATAGTACCAACAAAACCTTCCCCTTGATCCATCTAGTCTAGGTCTCAAATAACACCTCTCAATCATGTGGAAAAGGATCTCATATAATGGAAGATGAACATCTCTACAAGGAAACACGGGTTTCATATGAATGGGAGTGCAAGAGGCATAGGAAAAATGAGAATTGATCTAGGGACAAAAGGACTATATTGTCGATATCCTATCTCCTTATATGGTTTAGGAATTCCCATGAGGTGTATACATATCACCAAAAATCAGTTGATTTAGTTAGGCCGAGGGATTCTGGAGGTGGGATTTCAGCAAAACCTGTAAAATTCACATGATAAATAGGAAATATTTTTATTTTTGCATATTTTAAATTATGTATATGGGTTTTGTATTATGGTACAATTGTGAGTGGATAATTTTGTAAGGGAAGAGTCGCGTATGGAGTTGGAAATGTTGTTTTTTAATAAATGATCAAGTTTGAATGGGAAAGGGCTACCCAAGGCCATATCAAAGCATCATAACTACAAGAGTGTTGAATGATGTTATAATAGATGCCCCCTAATATATGGCATGAGGGTCACATCATGGCCGAAAAGTATTAAGTACAAAGAGAGATCATTTGACAACTTGAGAGGATATCACCAAATTATAACCCGCTGAATACTTGTAGAAGGAATAAAAAATAAGACTCATGTTTGACAATGGCATATTGATGCTCCTAAATGGTAAATAATGTTCGTTGATTAAGTAAAAAGAAGATCAATCATATATATACAAGTGTACAAATAAGACTTGAGAGTACATAGTGGATTTTTGGACCATAGTCGCACAGGAACATATCGGAACTATGTCTCAATATCACGTATAGAAGAAGAGCTGATCAATGATGCTCGAAGAATGTATGATCATTGATGATGCATCACTGATCCTAATAATAGTATCGTGTCATATAGGTTCAATAATGGTATTGCATAAAATTTGGGTGTCAACATATGGAATGCCATTGAGATGAACTGTAACATATAATGATGGCTGGTAACACTGGTCGAAAATTGAAGGAACTAGCAAGTGAACCAAGATGTTGACATGACTTGAGGTCTTTACCAACTACATATGGTACATTTCTACACTATGGGAATAAATGAGCTCAACCATGTCAGGAATTGATTGATTACTGATCATTGATGTATATCGTTAACTAATGTGAAACAACTCACCGATAATGATGATGATAGTCAAGGTATCAAAGTACAATCTAACATGTGTGAATAAATGTGTTGAAGTCAAACACTGAAGAGAATATATCAATCATGATACATTAATGTATTCTCACTTTTGATAGTGAAGGATTATGCCAGTGATGACTACAAACCCTAAGGTACTAGAAAAAGAACTCTAGATATTAGTACGAGAGAAACAAGTTGGAATCAATGGGTAAGATCTAATGGAAGGAAGGAATTAAGGCATCCCACATCAACCATCATGAGTGTAACCCGTAGACCAATAATTTTGAAGAACTTGGATGAAAAGAGATGAAATAAATATTACCAAGTATGTTTTCTGTGTACACAATATGTGGCTAGCACATGATAACAACCATTTGAATCAATCAACCATGAAATCTGACACAGAATTGAGGAATTTTCCAATAGGGTGAAATGGAAACCAAGGTACTGCATGAATCCCAATGTGTGATAATGTAAGTTGATGTTGAAGACAAGGGAAACCACTTAGTCAAAGACCCATGATACTGATCGATGTTGCACACAATTTTGTCCATCAATTATGTAAATAGGGCCAGGGCGAGCTTCTAGGCCTACTCTCTGTTGGCCCTCAGTTTTGGTCTATTTTTGCTTAGGGAAACCTACTTAATCCTTATATTTTTCATCCATTTTCCATCACATCCATCTCATTTTGATGTATTTTATGCATATTCAGGTGTTTAATTTTAATTTTGCAATTTCTATAAGTTTTTATGAAAATTGAGTTTCAAGTGCAATTTTGGACTGAATCAGGAATTCCCGTAATAGCTATGTGGATGACCTATTTCCAGGACACTTGGGCTCGAGTTTGATGCATGGATGGACATCTTGGGAACTAGGACTAAGCTAACTCCACTTGGTTCGGCCAGAACAAGCTTTATTAGGCCCGGTCAAGGCTGGTCAAACATGACTAGTCACTAGAAAATCCCTAGGAAATAGGGCAGTTTTGAGATTTTATGGGATTGACCATATTTCTTGGGATGAATTGGATGAGTTCAAATTAGATAGGTGGATATGAGTAGATATGAGTGTTAGAGATAATATAGATCATTTTGTTTCATTAAACCTCTATTTAAAGCCAAGACTTTGATGGCTTTTGGGAAATGGAATTTGTATGTAACTTCTGTATAATTTGAGTTGGGAGCTAAATTGAAGAACTTGTTTCATTCCAATTTGTTGTTCATGCTTGGTTGATCTACTGAAGTTGTTGTAGCTGAGATTTCTTCAAGTGTGCAAGGCAAGGGTGGAGGGCCCCCACACCAAGCTAAGTACACTTCTTGGTTTAATTTTCATAGTTTTCATAAACTAGTTTTTGTTTCAAAATGTATTTAGATGTGTGATGATTGTTGAATGAATATTGGTTTAATTCTAATCTACATATGAAGGGACACACAAGAATTTAAGTTAAATTCTCCTTCTATTTGATCTTGAACTAAAACTGAATTTCATCTCCTTTTCTTATTGAAGTTAATTTATGCATTTCTGGTTTGAACAGCAATGGTGAATTGTGATATAGAGATTGTGAAGAAGGACAATATGGGCCTCCTTAGTTAGGAGCATCTTCTTCTACATCTTCTGCATCATAAACCATTGTTAATTAGTGCTCTTAGATTTATCTTCATGAATGTAGTATTGTAGGGAAGAACAACCTGGTTCTCCTAAGTTAGGAGCCTCTTCCCTCATATATTACATAAGTGAATTAGAAATTGTTAAAATAGGTTTATATTTGTAATATGCACTTCTTTAAATCTTCAAATTTTGTCTTCTAAACTTGATTATATCTGATGTCCATATACAGTGGATTTTCCTCCAAGTTTTACAAACCCGGATTGATAATTAAATACTTGTGTTAATTTAGTCAATAAATTAGCCCAACATTTTGGCGCCGTTGCCCGGGAGGTAATTATCAGTATAGTCAAATAGAAGGTACACAAAAACACTAAAAATTTAGTTAGTATGCATTTCTCTTAGTTATGTTTCTTTATGCTTAGAAATAGAGATCCTAGAAGTAGATTTCCCAAAACAAACCCCCCAACAAAAACATAAAATAAAAAAAAAATAACTACAAAATCCATTTGCAAGACAAGATCTAAAGAGTGATGTTAAAGAAATCATTTAGAGAAGGAGGGAATGCTACCACAAAACTATTTTCAAGTCCTTGTCCTCGATTTAGAATGCTCACTAGGATTGAATCTTTATGTCAAAGGATAGAAGAGCAACAAAACATCCATGAAGATGATCCACAGGAAGAGAATCTAGAACTTTCTTCTAGCTACCTTTGTGAGGAGGTGAATGAATCATGGATCATGGGCAATGAAGATCAAACATTAGAGCCAGAAATTGAAGAATTTCTAGCAAGTATATCACACGATCCCTTGTGCATACAAGATTTTGAACAAGTACCACAAGAAGAGTTTTGTGCTATGACAATTAATGAGAACCAAGCAGACAAAGATCATCTTAAAACTTGGTTTCAATTAGTCATTAGCTCACAACACTACTCCATTCTTCAACATTCTTTCTCATCAAGTCTTTATGATCAAATAAATTTTCATGTCCAAACATTCATTAAAGTATATTTTTCAAATGTGGATATGAGTTTACTTATGATCTTGTTACGAAAATGGATGCACTGGAAATTCTCTTATACTTGAGAGAATGAATTATTTTTCTAAAATAGAATAGGATAGAATAGACTAAATAAACAAGTAGAATAAATTCACAATAAGACTTCCATAATAAGTTTGTTTCAAACAATTTCTTCAAATCATTGTTCAATATTCATTTGAAAGGACTACATGGAAAAATGCAGTAAGAACAAGCCTATTTTGGGTAACCATATAGGATCATTTTTAAATCATATATATCTCTTGAAATCTGGTTTTGGAATCCATTTTGAAGTTTTCAATTTATATCACAAATAAAAATGTGATCAAAATCAAAACTAGGTCTCAAGTGAAATGTTAAGGACATAGTTAGTACAGCCTATATTTGAAGTGTCTAATGGAAACATTTTTATCTGAAATTCATAGGGAAGATAGCCCTTGGAATCTAGTTTCCAAATCAATTTTAATCACTTCAATCAAGTATCGTATGAAAAAGTTATTCTTGAAATACTAACTGCTTGTCGAAAAATGTGCAAGGTGACAATTCTAGGTCTTGACTGTTCATTGGCATATTTGAAATATCAAATCATATTATTTTTAAAACCTGTTTATATCAGAAATATATATTCAAGTCTAGTTTAAGACACAATTTGAATCATCCCATTTGGAGGTCAAACGAAGAAGATATGCCATATTTAATGACTGCATGTCTTCAAACCAGCATAGCACAACTCTGCCTCCTAGGTATGTTCATCAGCAATTTTGTGATATCAAGCCTAAGAATTTTTAAAACCTGTTTCTACTGGAAAGATAAAAATGAATCTACTTTAATATCCAAGTGGAATCACATTGATCCGATCTTTATCGAAGAATTTACGCTTCAAATAGTGACTGTTGGTTTAGTTAAAAATTAACAAGAAGCTCTATCAAACATGGCACTCCTTATAATTTTTACCATATCATTTTAAA
Organism: Pinus taeda; assembly: GCA_000404065.3. Lineage (NCBI taxonomy): Eukaryota > Viridiplantae > Streptophyta > Pinopsida > Pinales > Pinaceae > Pinus > Pinus taeda. The sequence continues at coordinate 46,083 of APFE030900915.1, read as the reverse complement.
TCATTTTGAAAACATGTTTATACAGGAGGTAGCCATATGAATTCACTTCAAGTTGGCTTTGGAATCACTCTAATAGAATATCAAACAAATATTTTGTAAACAAAATACCGCTAGGCGATCTAGGCTGGCCACCATTCCTCAAAAGGGGTAAATAGATGCATTATGTTTGTCAATCATATTTGGACTTGTTTTCTAAGCAATGCTTGTAATTATTTACATGTTTATTTGAAGAAGAGAGACTGTACACCTCTCTTCCTCCATCATCTAATGTTGTATTGCAGGCAAGTGCTATGTTTTTGCAGGTCATAAGAAGAATGAAGGTGTGAATTCCATGAATGAAGAAATTTTCAAAAGTCAAATTCATATTCTAGAATATGGATACAATTGTTCAAGTCAAAGAAAAAAGAAAATTCACCTGATGTTGAGTTCATTCAATGAAACTCAAACTCTTGAAGCTTGCTCTTAGATGTTGACCAACAACACCAACAAACCCTACAACGTGATCGAGATCAAAGCAAAAAGACATGAAGATAATCATCAGAAGAAGCAGTCAAGTTCAGTACCATGTCAAGTCACATAAATCTCCAAAGAATCCTTTCATATTGAATTCATATTGTTCATGATTTGATCATCATCATTTTTTCATGCTTTGAATTCATATTGTCCATCATCCATACTGTATGTTAAGCTCCAGAATCAAGCATGTTGAAGTCTAGACTTACTACTAAATCATGACTTCAATATAACCTATTTCCATAGGATTTTCATACTTCCCTACTCCATTACACCCCACCTCCATTCAGAAAAGAAAAAATAGAAAAAGATAAAAAATAATAAAGGAGTTTGGTTGTGAAAATCCACGAAAGTGGCACAATACAAACTCGAATTCATATTGGAAAACCAACTAGCTTGGCCAATATGAATTCTCTATTTTGTTTTACCATTTCTTCCATTTGAGTTTGCAGAATCATCCTCCAAAATAAACAAGACTTGAGGACAAGTCTTCCCATCAGCAAGGGGGAAGGTTTGCAAAAAGAAACTTAGTTGTGCAGTTGAATTGATGATGGAACTTGTATTGTTGGCAGTTGGGACCTGTAATATTTTTGAAATCAATTGTAGAGGGACCTGAAATGTTGAAAAAAAACATGTATATATTGCATCAAAATGTACATGACAGAGGGGACCTGAGTTATCATGAATCAATTGCAGAGGGACCTGAACGACATCAACAATCAATGGACCAGAATCAATGAAGGATGCTAGAAAGGTTTGCAAAAAGAAACTTAGTTGTGCAGTTGAATTGACGACGGAACTTGTATTGTTGGCAGTTGGGACCTGTAATATTTTTGAAATCAATTGCAGAGGGACCTAAAATGTTGAAAAAAAACATGTATATATTGCATCAAAATGTACATGACAAAGGGGACCTGAGTTATCATGAATCAATTGCAGAGGGACTTGAACGACATCAACAATCAATGGACTAGAATCAATGAAGGATGCTAGAACAGAAGGAGTAAATAAGCTCTATCTATCTACAATATTCAATCAAGACAACTTCATCCAATATTGTTAAAGAATATCAGCATGCATCCAATACTACAGGGAAGTACAAGAATAGTAAGTACAAATTTTGCTCTTGTAAATTCACATTTTTGTAGAAATTTTCAGACTTTGTTAAAATTGAGTTAATACCTGAATGCATATTCATTACATTACCTTCATCCTATATCCCTTATCTTATACCCATCATCCTATATTCTGCATTTTCATTTACCCTAGACCTAATCCAATGTACATATGTACATATTTTTCATTCCATAACCCTAATATGCCATTATCCTTATATTCTACATTCCCTTCATAATTTCCATATTCATTTCAAAAACAACCCTAACCCTAAGTATTTTTCCTCTAAGCAAAATGGATCAAAGTGAGGAATTAAAAAAATTGCTTTTGCACAAACAAAGCAAGCATTAGTTCTATGGAAACAATTTTAAACATGACCTAAAAATGGTCATTTTAAAATTAAAAAGATATATTGCAATACATATGAAATAGGTGCATTTTGAGAAATAATCAAATCAAACAAATCGAAATGATTTATGTATTAAGGTTATTATGGAAAATGCAATATGATGGAAAGTGAGAGCATGACTCTTGAAGGTTTCACAATAAAGTGAGATACATGGTATCAAAATCCAGAGGGCTTCATGCAAATAATGTGCATCATGGTTCAATACGTTGGAGAAAATATAAGTTCTATTGAAAAAAATAAGAATTTGGATTTGAAACATTTACCCATTTGCATTTCATGCTACCTTATAAAACAATTTTTTTAATTACAGCAGCCTCAATATCATGGTCAAGTTTTCAAAAAGTATGCAGTTCTGAACTTTTAAAAAATTACGCAGTTATGAAATGATGTGAGCAATGCTTTAGGATGTAGAAGGATATCCGAGGTATGGAAAGAAGAAAATTATGATGCAAACAAATTAAAGTATGGGCATGCAGCGTAATAAAGATGGCAAATGCAATGACAAGAACATAGTAAGAGAGTACAAACAGTGAAACAGTTAGAACGTTTTGAACACGCAGAACACACTTTCACAGCTATTGAAGTCGTAGAAATGCATGCACACCGTGGATCCGGAGAACACGGCCACAAGAAGGATGCCACCATGAATGACGCAAAACAGAGAAGAGCTACAGCTACAACAACTAGAAAAACGTTTTTAAATAAAACACAGAGAAAAAAACCATGTTGCATTCCAGTCAGAGCACAACAAATCAAATAACAATAGTGAAAACCCTGAACAACTACAATCAATGGTAAAAACGTTTTGCAGAGAAAAAAACCCTGTGCATATTAATAGAGAAAATCTCTGCCATTGATGCTCAGAACCGTAAATTTGAAAGATGGTAGACATGCAGTTAAGAGCATTAAACATTTTGACAGTGGGGGATTAATGGAGATAATGCCAAGCCGTGATTTATGCAAAGAATCCCAGATTTTATGCAGTGAAGTCCTCTGCCACCTGTAAGAGTTAATCCTGTAAGTTACCAACAGTTAGAGGATTACAAGGATATTTAAACTCCAAATTTTATTAAAGAGGTGTCATACTATGGAAAATGCCACTTCAGTTGAGGATTTATCACAATAGATACACGTTGGCTACCTGTAGATTTTGAGATACACCCTGCCACAACCATTTCCCAGAAATTTCTGCAAGTTTTGTTTTTGTTCATCAAATATCAGGATAATTGAGCCACGTTAGTCATCACAGCCAGTGAGTTTTCTTGCACAAATAAAGCACGGGGAATGCGTTGTTAGCTGTAAGGTGAAAAAAATCAAAATAAATCATGACTGAAAGATGTGTTTATTATGATTGATTGCATGATTGAAATAATGAATGAGTGAAGTTTTGAAAACATGTAGTTCGCTGAGCCTAGAACTACACCTGTACAATCATCAAACAGTGAAGTTTCAGCATTGATGAATGAAGGAATGGGTCTTTAAGAAACAACGTGTGTGCTTATGTTTGAAAGCTTGGATTTAGATTTGAATACACAAAGCCAAAATTACATTAACTGTCATATGTTGATGTAGTGTTTGATATTGGTCCTCAGGCAATATGAGAGTTCTGTTGTATCCCCAGTGAGCATTTTCTAAGCATAATGAGTGCAACTTTTATATCATTTTTTTTTCTCTGACACGGTGGGCAAATTTTTCTCAAAACAGAGCTTCAAAAGACAGGAATTAAAACATGAGTTTCTGAGCAATGGATCGGTGCTAATATTTTTTTTGTTGATCTCTCACACAGTGAAATTCTTCCAGATCAGTTTTAAAAAAAAAATGCAAAGGACTCCCTTTTAAAACCAGAACAGAGGAAGATTAAAGATGTTTTCAAAAGAAGAATAATTTTTCAATCATAACCACCCTCAAAGATAGAAGGAAACGAGTCAGCTACCAGTGGAGGTCACAGATAAGGAATCAGAGACCATATCTTCTAAAAAAATTCAAAAGTACTAAGAAGCCATTATTTTTCGTTGTTATTCTGAAGCAAACTAGAATGAAATTTGAAAAATGAAAACACGGGTTTTCTTCAGAATGAGCCTAATTAGGCTCATTGTGAGAAGTTTTCTCAAATTAATTTTTATTTGGGATATTTTTATGGTTATTTCAACCTCTATTTTGTAAATTGCATGGAAAAATGTTGAAGTCAACTTTGAGCTTAATGGATCTCCTGGTTTGGTTAATGGAAGACCATATGATGGTGGATGGATTGAAAAAAAAAACATGAATAATGCTGCAAATATGGAATCATTGTTGGATGTAGATCAGTATATGACGACATTCTGTGAAAAGGAGGGACTCTAGTCATTAAGCAGCAACTTCTCTCTTTGATGAATCATAATGATTTTTGAAAGTCCTTGTTTCAGTGGGTTAGAGTCCAGAATTAAAGAATATTGATTTGATAATTCTTTTCTGAAAGAAGATTTTGTTAAGATCTCTGAAGGCAGAATAAGTTTTGATTTGCAAGTATGGTGTTAATTAAAAGCAGAGAAGATTAAAAAGCCGGTTTTTGAAACAAGTATGGTTTCAATTTTAAAAAGTTGAAGGCATACATATCCTTTTTACAGGTAGCTCAAGAGAAAAGCTTCATCTTCAAAGGACAGAGCCACAGGTACATCAACAGATCAGTTGGCATAGAGAAGTAAAAGGACACAAGGCAGAAGCAAGCATGAGGACATGCTTGAAGATTAGCAAGGGGGAGATGTTGGCCCTCAGTTTTGGTCTATTTTTGCTTAGGGAAACCTACTTAATCCTTATATTTTTCATCCATTTTCCATCACATCCATCTCATTTTGATGTATTTTATGCATATTCAGGTGTTTAATTTTAATTTTGCAACTTCTAGAAGTTTTTATGAAAATTGAGTTTCAAGTGCAATTTTGGACTGAATCAGAAATTCCCGTAATAGCTATGTGGATGACATGTTTTCAGGACACTTGGGCTCGAGTTTGATGCATGGATGGACAGCTTGGGAACTAGGACTAAGCTAACTCCACTTATTTTGGCCAGAACAAGCTTTATTAGGCCTGGTCAAGGCTAGTCAAACATGACTAGTCACCAGAAAATCCCTAGGAAATAGGGTAGTTTTGAGATTTTATGGGATTGACCATATTTCTTAGGATGAATTGGATGAGTTTAGATAGGTGGATATGAGTAGATATGAGTGTTAGAGATAATATAGATCGGTTTGTTTCATAAAACCTCTATTTAAAGCCAAGATTTTGATGGCTTTTGTAATGTAATTTATATGTAACTTTTATGCTGAGACACTTTGGAGTTGGAAGCTAATTTGAAGAACCTGTTTCATTTCAATGTTTAGTTCATGCTTGTTTGATTTACTGAAATTGTTTTATCTGAGATTTCTTCAAGTGTGCAAGGCAAGGGTGGAAGGCCCCCACACCAAGCTAAGTACACTTCTTGGTTCAATTTTCATAGTTTTAATAGATTAGTTCTTATTTCAAATGTATTTAGATGTGTGATGATTGCTGAATGAATATTGGTTTAATTCTAATCTACATATGAAGGGACACACAAGAATTTAAGTCAAATTCTCCTTCTATTTGATCTTGAACTAAAACTGAATTTCATTCTCCATTTCTTATTTTAAGTTATTGCTGCATTTTTGGTTTGAAGCAACAGTGATTCTGATATGGTAGGATTATGAAGAAGGACAATCTGGACCTCCTCAGTTAGGAGCCTCTTCTTTTACATCTTCTGCATCATAAACCATTGTTAATTAGTGCTCTTAGATTTATCTTCATGAAAGTAGTATTGTAGGGAAGGACAACGTGGTTCTCCTAAGTTAGGAGCCTCTTCCCTCATATATTACATAAATGAAGTAGAAATTGTTCAAATAGGTTTATCTTTCTAATATGTACTTCCTTAATTCTTCAAATTTTATCTTCTAAACTTGATTATATCTGACGTCCATATACAGTGGATTTGCCTCCAAGTTTTACAAACCCGGATTGATAATTAAATACTTGTGTTAATTTAGTCAATAAATTAGCTCAACACAAGTCATTTTGGATCTGGGCTCAGATGCCAATGTACTACCAAAACAGACTTGGGAGCACATGGGTAAGCCTACACTACAATGGTCCCCTATCCAATTGTGGATGGAAAACCAGGAAGGTGCTGCCCATGTGAAGGCTGGAAGGATTTATGGTAGACCTTGACAGCGCAAGTACTTGAACGGACTTTGAAGTTATTGAACTCATGGATGAAAGTACGCCCTGTCCTGCATTGTTAGGAATAGATTGGGCCACCGACATGAACGGGGTTATTAATTTAAAGAAGTGGACCATGATATTTGAAACAAAGTCGCTCTGCGTAGTAATTCGACTAGATCTAGCTGAAGGGTTGTGCTACATTGAACCTGTGTGCAACAGAGAACACGATGATGGCATAGATTGTAGCTACAGAACATCTACCGAAAGGTGAGGATGGGTCAAGAAAATGGAGGATAGAAGAATATCACAGGGCGATGGAGAATATTGCACTTCTGATTCAGATGAGGCAGACGAGAGGTGGCGCAACAAGTTAACCACACTACACTACAACATGGTGACTAAATCTCTGAACTGCATAAGGGCCTAGGATCGTGAATTGTCGAAGTATGATGGGTTGACAATAATAGATGAATTCCTGACCAAATTTGAAATCACAGTATCAGAGCGCCAATAGTTTGATGCGATGAAGTGGGCGATATGCATGATGCTTGTGATGGTGGGGCACACATGAAGGGACGTTCGAAGATTGGCGTGCCTGCAGGCACATGATGAAGATTAGATTTGGTAAATCGGAACTATGCATAATAGAGAAATATGACGAACGTGATGACACGCGCATGCACCTTACCAGATGTATCAAAGCCTATGGAGAGGAACCTTAGCCAGAATGGGTGCACTTATTTTATCACACCTTGGACGTCATTCCCAAAAACTGGTATATTGAAGCGGAGCTCTGGCATGACCCAGGCAAGTGGGATATCTTGCACGCAGGGTTTTTTTTTACATTCCTCTTTGAAGATCAATGGATGGTTTCCATGGACGAAGCATTACAGCTGGTAAAGGCCGCCATTTTCAAGGCACCACTGGAACCAGAGGAAACTATGGAGCCCGACTGGTCACGAAAACTGAGCTAGGCCCTTGAATGCTATAATGTCTAGGTAGATGATGATGAGGATGATCCACAAAATGTCAATATTCCTGAATCAGAGGGGAGCCATGAGGTGCGCGGATGTGAAATCGAAGATCTAGATATCACGGTGCCATTAAAAATGAAACAAGTCAATATTGGAACCGAAGAAGAGCCGAAGTATGCAACGCTGGGGGACTATTGGGACAATTCCACAATGGAGAAGGTCATTGAATTGCTTTGATAATATCGAGATTTGTTCCCAATAAAGATCACAGAGCTAAAAGGGATCATAGGATACTTGGGAATGATGAAGATAACGTTGAAGCTAGATGCGAAATCAGTGAAGTAGTGACCCTACTAATTGAATCGAAAATATAAAGCAAAGGTCAGCAAAGAATTGGACAAGATGCTGGCAACAAGAATCATTGAACGAGTCGAGCAGTCCGACTAGGTAGGTTCGATGGTTGTGCAGGAGAAGAAACAGAAGGGTGAGATTCGCATCTGTGTGGATCTCAGGAAGCTCAATGATGCTTGTGTTAATGATCCATTTCCAACACCATTTACAGATGAGGTACTAGAAAATGTGGGGGGACAGGAAGCCTACTCCTTCATGGATGGGTTCTCGGGATACCACCAAATCAAGATCGTGCCAGAGGACAGGAGTAAAACAATGTTCGCCACTAAATGGGGTTGCTTTAAGTACGCAGTGATGCCCTTTGGACTGAAGAATGTTTCGATGATATTTTCACGAATAGTAGTAGTGGCATTCAAAGAATTTATCCACAAGTTCCTAGAGGTCTATCTTGATGACTAGACTATGTTTCGTCTAGTTAAGAAGCACATAGCGAGCTTACGGTTGATGCTGGATACTTTTCGCTCGCACTAGATTGCGCTAAACTTAAAGAAGTGTACTTTCCTTGTCCCATTCAGGAACCTACTCAGCCATGTGGCTTGTAAGCAAGGCCTGATGTTGGATCCATCAAAGATCTTCGTCATACTCAATCTACAAGTGCCGTGAGATGTCAAACAATTACGCGCCACACTGCGACACATGGGCTAGTATCGGAATTTCATCAAAAGCTACGCTCAGATCATGGATCCGATGGAACAATTTCTGAAGAAGGATGCTACTTATTGCTGGAATGACAAATGCAAAAAAAGTCCAGAGACACTTAAGGAAAAGATAGCATCAGCCCCTATATTGGTCTTTCCGAAATGGGACATCAAATTTCATGTGCATGTCGACATGTCATGTATCACATTGGGGGTAGTACCTACTCAACCAAGAGCGAAAGGAATTGACCACCTGATCGCGTTAGTAAGTCGTTAGTTTTCAAATGACAAAAGCTGAGAAGAATTACTCCAGTACTGAGCGTAAGGGATTAACGATGGTATACGTGCTTCAAAAATTCCACCACTATCTACTTGCAGGGCACTTTAAGATGTATACTGATCACTCAGCGTTAAAATACCTAGTGAACAAGCCTGTGTTCGAGGGGGTGCATTTGTAGATGGTTGTTGTTATTCAAGGAGTATGAATTTGAGGTCATTGTAAAGCTGAGACGTCTAAACATAGGCCCCAATCACCTGTCCTGAATTGAGAATGGCGACGAACCCACAAATCTAGAGAATGGACTCCCGGGTGTGTAGCTATATGCGGTGTGCATACAATGGTCACTTTGAGGATATAATCCATTTTTTAACTACAGGAACTGTGCCACAGGGATATTTTGTTCAGCAGAAGAAGGAGTTGGTGATATATGCAACAAACTTCACCATGATTGCAGGACACCTCTACAAAATGGGTAATGATGATATGTCCTAGAGTTCGAGTGAGGACAGATCCTAGCTGATGCACATGGGGGGTTGCTAGCGGACATTATGCGGGTTGGGCTACAACCCAGAAGATTCTTCCCATAGGATTATGGTGGCCCACTTTACATCAGGATTCAAAAGCGTACTGTCGAACATGCGACATATGTCAACGGAGGTGGAAACCATCGTGGAGAGATGAAATGCCACTCCAGCCACAAATGATGCTACAACGATTCGAGAAGTGGGCAATCAATTTCGTAGGAACTATCGAGAAGTGAGGGAAGATGGGCACGCGCTATATCCTCACTACGACATATTATTTGACCCGATGGGTAGAGGCATAGTCAGTTAAGGATTGCACGGCTGCAACAACTGCAAATTTTTTGTTCGAGAACGTACTGACAAGGTTTGGCTATCCCAAAATTCTCATGAGCGATCGGGGAATGCATTTCCTGAATGAAACAATCAGCGCATTCACTAAGGAATTCCAAATATATCACCAATAGAGTATGCCATAACACCCGCAAGCGAATAGGACTGTTGAGGCATTCAACAAAATCTTGGAGACAACGTTGACCAAGGTCTGTAACATGCAACGAAATGACTGGGACTTGCACATCCTTGATGTGCTATGGGCATACCAAAGAATATTCAAGAAGTTGACGGGCCAGACACCTTTTCAGTACTATATGGCAAGGAGGCTGTTATGGCTATGGAATATATTGTGCCTAGTCTGCGGATCATGGCAATCAGAGGTATGGCAAACCACGGGGCTTTGGAGGAAAGGCTCCCACAGCTAGAGGAACTGGAAGAGGAATGGTTTTTGGCTGGATTCCATCAGCAAGTACAAAAACAACACAAGAATGTGTGGCATGATCGCCATATCAAGGTACACACCTTCAAGGAGAATGATCTAGTATTGCTATACGACAATAAGTTCAAGAAATTCCCTAGCAAACTCCGAATGCATTGGTTGGGACCCTATGTCATCAAAGAAGTTACTGATGGGGGCACAGTTCAGCTTGCCAAACTCAATGGAGACCCCTTCCTAGGCTAAGTGAATGGTAGTCGCCTGAAGCTCTATATGGGCAAGCCGGCATCCTGACTAACCGTTTGTAGGATAGTCTCACTGCTCCAGCTAGTTGAAAGAGAGCACGGGACGATAAAGTAGTCTAGGAGAAAGAGGCGTGAGTGCCAGGATACATGTTGATCTAGCCCATCACCAAGATCGCAGTCACACGGTCTGAAGTACGTTGCTGTGTTGCTACAAGAAAAGGTCACCGATCATGTCACTATTCAGGACAAGATGTCTATATTCTGGCAAAAGGGAGCAGGTGACGAGCAATTAAGAGAAGGAGTATGAGCCAGATATTGAATGAGCTGCCACAGATTTTACACAAGGACACTAAACTAGGCAGGAACCAGTGAATTTGAAATTTGAATCGCTTATAAATCACTGGGAGGCATCCACCAGGAGATCTACACTTTGGGAGAACACCTGGTGGTTATCGATATGGAGCTTTTCATTGTCTCTACACCAGGAGTAAGCCTGATGGTGGTGATATGGCCGATGAAGAAACAAGACTCGCTAAGGAATAGGGTGGTGACGGCTGCCAGCATCCCACAGTGTGCAGCATCAGCAATAGGGGATGTACTGGAAAAGGAGAGACATGAAGCAGAATTGGTCTGGATGCTGTCATCTCGCCCAAGGGCAGGTCGGTGAACCACAGTAGATGGGCGAAAGGATGGACAAACAGAGACCACGGGTAGCAAGAAAGTTAATAAGTCATCTATGAAGGAACTTGAGGATTGGGACCTCACAGATAGCATCACAGGTCTTGGAAAATTGCAACAAAAACTACCACAGACAGTGCAAAGAGTAGATACAAAGGCCAAAAATGGCTACAGTGGTAGAAGGAGGTCCCCTACGCAGCTCCCCCACTAGAGCTAAAATCCTAGGAGGGGGTGTTCTGTGTTAACTGAGCAGAGAAGAATGAACATTATCGGTCACAAGAATTGGGGGAACAATGAAGCAGGAGCTAGACAAAGTGTTGTAGGAGACAATGAAGGAGCAGTAGGATGACGAGCGTCACTTAGAGGTAGGTGAACTGCAAGGCCATGACAACATGTCTCACCGCACCAACCAGTGACTTGGGACGAAGCACGATGATTGTGTTGGGGGACTGTTAGATAGCGGAGGTCTCACGTAATAGTTTTGGGTCTGATAACCTAGAAAGTAGGATAAAAATATTGTAAACCTATGAAATATGCAGAACTCGAGTCAAAGGGTTGTCCACCCAAGAAATAATATAGAATAATAGGAAGCAAGTTGGTCCGCAGACCATAGGAAGGTATAAATAGAGCGTGGCTCTATGAGGGAAAGGCAGTTTTATTGGGTATGGTCTTGGATCTGAATTATAATTAGTTTTTGTGGAGAATAGTTTGAAAGCGTCTGTAAGTCTGAGTCAAAAGTTTGGGTAGTAGATAGAGGCTTTGCAGCTATGTGTGCAGAGGCCTAGAAGAGTCTGCAGTTGTATGCGTGAACCCCTACAGTTGAGTGCGCAAGGCGGATCTGGATGTATTGATGATAATGTGAATATAAAGATAAGTTTCTTCTGTGATTTCTATGTTACAATTTGAGTTATCGTGGATCTGACTTTGTGTATGGTTAATATAATTGTTGGATCTATGTGCATTTGCTTATGGTATAGATATATGTGAATCTAAGTTTATTCTAAGTGCACAAACTGGTTAAAACTGTTAAATGTTGGCTTAAAGAGACTTCTAAGTAGATCTAATTTACAATACTTCATCAAATAGATTACATCTGTAAACAACACGATAATAGAAAGTTAAAATCATTCTGGGTCTGGATCTATGCAAATATAGAGTAGCATGAGGCTACAGAATGACGCGCGATACCTCCAGACCACATCCAAACATCCCAAGGGTGAAGAAACCTAGTTCCAGCACCCTCCCTTGCTACCTTGGGTGAGACCTTAGTCCGCGCTCCTCGGACTGTTGCCGAAAGGGCCGGTAGCTGCAGGATTTTCTTGGCTAAATACTTCTTCCGAACCTGGGTCAGGCCCATATAAGCCAACAATACCAATAAAAACAAAAAAATAAAAATATAGATATATAAACTTGCATTAAATTTTTAAACTTAAATAGCATTTTGAGCCAGCCTTAGTAGAATACCAATGGTTGGTAATGTGGGACCTTACAAATTGTGTTGTTTTATTTTCTTTATCAATTTCAATATTATCAAGTGGTTCTTCCTCAACTTACATATTTGAGAATTCATCAATGATCTGCAGAAAGGATTTTAGTTGCTCGTCATCATCAAATATTTTCTAGTGCTTAAGATTATCAGGAATAGATGGTTTATACTTGACTTGAATATGATACTAGATAAACATTTGATTAGGGATTTTAAAGGAACTTGCATAAATAGCTAAGGAATCTGCTTGCATGTTTTGATCTCTAGGAATAGAAATAATATTTAATGATGAAAATAAATTTTCAATTGAATCCCAAAATTCATTCCTATAAGATCTTAGTCTGAGAGGCTTAGTTTGACACTAATTCCTAACTTGTTTGACAATAAGTTCATAATCACTTTATACACTTAAGTTCTGCACCTTAATACTTCTTGCTAACTCCAATCCTAGTAGAAAATCTTCATACCCTGCTACATTATTAGTTACATCGAATTCAAGTTTGTATGATTGAGTAATTTTTTCTTTATCTGGTGAAATGAATACAACTCTATCACTTTCTCCTTCTTTTGAGCAAGAGCCATCAAAGTACAATTTCCAAATATTAGTTTCAATGGTCTTATGTTGATTAAAAATATCTTCAATATTAGGTTGAGTATTTTGTGAATTATTTATTGATAGTCAAAAAACACAAATTCTTGGTAAGAAATAGAAATAGGATGATTCCTAGCTTGATCAGATCTACAAAAAGTATTCATAAATCTACCCTCTCTATATAGCCTGAGGTGCCCACCCCCATATACTGGAATAGTGGCATAAGACATATCCCTTTGTAGGATTCCTCATAACTTAGCACATCAAGATCTTCACAACAACATGCCAAATCTTGGAGGAATTTCAGTGACTACTATGTCTAAAACCACACTTTTGATAGGGATTTGAGCTAAGGTAACTACCACCTCTTTAATGAGCCCAAGACAAGGAACTTTCTTGGAGTCAAAAGTTTAAAGATCATTGTAAGATATAGTGACTTCTAATTGCAACTAATCCATGATCAATTTAGGCATTAGATTATGGGAAGCCCTAGAATCTAACATACAGTTATATAAAAGGAAATCGAGAATTTTCAAAGTCACATAAAATAGTGGTACATTATCATCTATCATGTTAGAGCTAGGAACAAAAACTACTGAGGGTTTTTCATCCCGCGGGCTTATCATATCCACTTTAGCATCCACATTGGATGACTGAATCCTTTTTGAAACATGGTTCTTATACCCTGGATTCTATGATATTTCAACTGGGGGAATTAGTATTTTAACTCTTTCTAGTCCTCTTTCAACATTGAGGGTTGTCAAAACAGTTTAATCAATTTGGCTTGTTTCACCTTCTTGATTCAATGGTTGAATGATATTTGTCTCGGTTTCAGCAGATTTGAATTGAGGTTCATTTAGAGCTTGATTTTTTGGAGGTCTACCAAGACCTACCCTAGGTCTAAGATCATATCTTCTATTCAATTATCGAATTAGGAATTCAAAGAAGGCTTGATATTTAGAAATTTGATTGTCTTCTTGATTTTGGGGAGACGTATTTGAAGGGTGAGAAATAATAGCAATATTTACAAATGAAGAATCAAAATTATTTATATCTTTGGAAATTAGAGGTCTAATGTCATGTGGTTGTTCGTCATCAATCAGCAGAGGAGGTTGGATCTATTGATCAGTGTTAGGTCTCTGTAAAATTTGAGTTTGAGGGGTTCTTCTAAACTGAGTCTGTGGTCTAATAATAGTTTGTTGTATCGTTCTAGGCTAAGTTTCAATCTTAGAAATCCTATTAGAAAGGTTTCTAAGAAATGATGTTATCTCATCTATTTTGTGATCATTGTTTTTGGTCTTTGAGGAAGATCCTTCCTCCTTATCATTCATTTTCCTTTCAGCCTTTTCAGCCTTGGCTTTGAGTTTATATGAACTTGATATGTTAGCCTCAACTTATATAGCATTGGTTTGCATGTCTTAAAGGGTGGGAGATTTCCTTTACCTCAGCATGATTGAAAATTCATCATCAAAGGCTTTGGAAAACCTAACTTTTGTTGTTGTGATAGGAGGTTTACAATCAAGAGGAATTTTGTGTTAAAGTTTATTAAATCATTTAATGAAATCTACCACAGATTATTCATGGTTCCTTTTAAGCTCTTCAAATTTAGTAAGATAGTAAACTAGATCATTTTTAACACCCCACTAATTCTTGAATACAGTAGTTAATTCATTCCAAGAATGAATTGAATCATCTCTCGATTTCCTAAACCATATCCTAGCACTTCCCTCTAAAGACTAAACAAATAAACACATATATACATCCTCATGCTCTATGCTCATATTTTCTGCAAAATCAAGAAATGCAACTAGATGATCTTCTGTAGATAAACCGGTTTCACCATTAAACCTCGGCAGTTGTTTCAAATACCCATTAGGAAAATTGTTGAGCTGGTTGGGAAGATGTAGGGCAGCATATCTAGCATGAATTATAGGTTGAGAGGACATACCTAAAGATTAATAAGAAGATTATTCAGTAGAAGATGTAGGAGATGATGTAGTGGAGGATGAAGAGGAAGGTTGTGAAGTAGTGGGTGGAGAAGGAGGTGTAAAACTTGGAGGAGGAGAATGGGAATGTGGAGGATTCCTAAAAGTTTTCAAAGGTGTTTTAATGACTAACTTCTGAACCTCTATTTTAACTGGCTGTTTACTTTCAAACAAAGGACTTGAATATACAATGAAGGTTTCTTCAGGTTGGGTAGAAGTAGATGGAAATGTATAATGAGTGGGGGAGATAAAATTAGCTGGTTTTAGCTTCAGTAAGTGTACTTCTAATTCTTCCACTAACATAGGTGAATCTGAAAATATTTCAAGAAGTTTATAAGATTCCAAAGATTGGACTAAGAGAGTTGACTACAGATCAACTCCTTTAGATAAAATTTATAAAACCCTAGCAGTTAGATCAGCCAAATCTAATTGGGATGGAACAGAGAAAAAGGAATCAAAAGCTGGAATATCTTAAGGTTGTAATGGTACATATGAAGAAGCAGAAGATTCATGTCTCCTTCTAAATGAGGCCTCGCTCACCAGCCTTTATGGATCAGATGAAGGAGATATAATTTGAGAGTCAAAGTGAGATATAGTACATTTTGGAGGAGCCAGCTCGGTCTACTGGAGTTGCTAGGTCAATGATTTTTAACCTACAATTTCTTTATTCGCCTTAAAGAAAAAGTGTTAATCATTGTCCTAGGGAAAATAGTTCAATTTTTGCTCCCCAACAATGATTCGAGTCTGATGTTGTCCTATGAGATGACTCTCGGTTGGTTAGTCAAGCCAAAGCATATGAAATGTTTTGTTTGTTTTTAAAGTTTTATGGATGACCAATGTTATGAATTATTGAAAATAGGTGCTTAAGCCTTAACAATTACAAAGCTAGATGAAAGGGCTACTATTTGTCTAGCTATAGTTAATTGATTTAAAATGTATTAATAGCATAATATTGATGAATTATAACTTGCTAAATATTCAAACAAAATATTTGATTGGTTATAAGAGAAGAATACAGGCAAATAACATTTCCTGTAGAACAAAATATATTTAAACAAATGCAAATTTTACTGACAATTAATTGATATAGTGGCAATTATAATAATAGATAGTCTTATAAGCTAGTCCCTAGTTATTTCTATTAACTTCACAAGGGATTTAAGAATCATTGATACTCAGTGTGACCCTACCCAGATCTCTACATAAAGACTTAATATATGAATAAATACATAATGAAATAAGCACATATGAAAACTTACAAGGAGACAAAACTATAGAAGGCAGATTTAGAATCCTTTCATTAACTTGGAAAATCTCCAGCTCAGTTACAATTCCGTTCTGAAAACTCATCCAAGGGTTCAACCCTTAATAACTCGCAGGAGGAGTTATTTATAAAAAAATTATTCTAGATATTTTCAAAACAAAAATACAAAATGAGTAGAAAATTATAGGAATTTGAAAATTGCTAAGTGCTAGCACTATTCTTTGGGAATCTGTTGATGATGTGGTCCCCAAAATGTGTCACCTAGCTTTCCTTCATTTGTTGATGAAAGTTATTCAATAACTTCACACAAGTGATCCCATCAATCTTCACTTGGTATGGCAAGATTTACCAATTTCCTGTAAACTTCATCAACTTGGGTGTACTTCTCAAAAGTGGGTTTATTTACAAAAAGATGTTTAATGTCATGCTTAATAGTCAAGTCAAAATCTAAATCTTCTAATGCTTGTTTCCCTGTAATATGCACCTTTATATTTGCAAAGTTTTCTTTATCAATTTCTATAGTATAAAGTTTCTAGCAGTATTCCTCCAAAATGATCAACCTACCATTTGGGGCCACTAATCCTGGCAGCCCTCTCTCCTTCAGTAAATTAAACTTAAAATGAAACCTTTGGACAGAAGTCTTCAAGGTTTAACACTTAGTTTCCAGCTAAGTCATCAGGTACCTTTTCTGCAAAACCTTTTTGACCTCCAAAATGGTTTTTGCTATCCAAATCTCAATCTGCCTCAAATAAACCCTGGTTTTTGAGTTAAGAACTTTGATCATGTCTAAAGATTCACTTGGTATGTCTTTAATAAGTTTCTTTACTTCAGCATTAGCTACTTGACATCTATTTATGGGTTCCTCCTCCTCGAAAATGATATGAATGGAGGGTCATACTTTAGTTATGGCCTGATTGATATTTTCCCCAATGTTTCTCTTGGCCTGAGCCAAGGTCTGAGCCATCAATGAATGACTTTGCAACTATTCAATTCTTCTATTCAACCTGTGTGTTTTCTACATTTCCTCAACATACAGAGTATCATTCTTTATCTTCTGATCTTCCTGATTCTTGAATTTCTTATGAAGCCTTTCATTTTCTTGCTTTTGGTGAGTGTGCTCCTACGAGAGTTTGTTCAAATCCTCTATTATAGATGCAGATTTTGTTGTCACTCATGTAGATTCCCTTGTTGTTCTAGACACTGTAATAGTAATAGATGTGATGGGAGCTATAGCTAACTGAGTAAAATTCTCTTTTACCTTAAGAAATTTCTCAATTTTCTCCTCCATAGTCTTTACTTGTAGATTCCACTCAATAATCAGTTTGAGAATTTCTTCCTTGTGTTGTTCACTTTCTGCTATCTCCTTTGTCTGGGGGTCCTCTGTAGAAGGAAGTTTCAACTACTTCCTCAATGTTACAATATCTTTGTTTTTGTTCTTGATAATATCTTCAGCAGCTTCAACATTAGTAGGGTCATATCCAATCTTAATTACTAAGTCCTATAATGACTTGATCATGTTATCCTTTGCTAAAGATGATATGTTCTCAATCTTGAATTGTGACTACACATTTGGTAGAGAAGTTTTGAGTTTTGACAATGCCATAATAGTATTTGTCATGGTAGAGATCAACATCTCACCAGACTGCATATGCATGTCCATTTGATCTATTAGATGTATCAGATTACCATTAAAATAAATTACAGTTTTCTTTTAATCAGGACAACTGTTGGGAAAAGGAACTCGAGCCCGTAGAGAATCCATTTGCATTCTTCCCGTTTCACTACCAAATTTTGTCAACAACCTGTGGTGTGAAGTAGAAGTCTGCTTCCAAAACTGTGCATAAACATTTGCTTTTAAAGCTTCATTCTTCTGCTTAATTTCAAGGAAATTAGTGAAGACATTTGACTCCTCTATTTCACTTGGTCTTGTATATTGAGTGATCTCTAACAAATTATGTGAAGTAGAAGAAGAAGAAGAAGAAGAAGAAAAAGGAGTGGTAATTACAGGTTTTTTTGCCCCTATAGATACCTGTGAATCATCCAAATTGATGATTATAGGCTCCTTCTAACCCTGAGTAGTAGTAGTAGTAGTTCCTTTGGATTTCGTCCTTGATTTCTCTGATCTAAATGAATTCCTTTTCTCCAAATACTGATGATGATGATCCTTCCATGGGCCTCTTGTCATGCTTGGTTTGAGAAGTAGGATTCTAAAGCGTAGAAGGGGGTAAACCCTATTCTTCTACTTCTTGAAGAGTATTCTCTTCCCATTGTTCTTGATTTCTGAACTTCTTAATCTCTCATCTTGGTGTTGTTAGCACTTGATATTTCACCTAGGCTGAGATAGACAAACCTCAAAGCTACATCAAACCATTTCACCTCGTAGCTAGCCCTACGAGGTATGAGAAGGCTCTCTCGGGTCAAAACTCGTTGGATTTTCTCAATAGGATGAGTTGACCAATTAGGAACAAGGATTTTAGGCTAGTAAACTGATAAGGGGGATTGGTTTAGAGTTTTTGGGTTTTTTGGTGGCAATTGGAGGGAGTGCAATTCAGGGTGCAGGGATTGAGCTTAGTTTTTGCAGGTGGGTCTTTGGGGCAAGGTAGGAGTTTATGTTGATGCCTTTAGCTGAAAGAGATGATCAAGGAAGAAAGAAGAGAGGCTAAAGAGGGCGAACAATGAATTCGAATCCTCTCTAGACAGTGGAAAACATAAATAAACAAAATTGAAAGCTGAGCATGGCATACATGAATTCAAACTTTATCACTTCTTTTGTTTAAATAGCAGCAAGAGATTAAGGAATGGAACACATAAACACACTTACAATAACAGTAGGAAGCACACCATCAACATAATAATCCACAAGAATCCACAATGAAGTCTGCAAACCCTGGCCTTCCTTTTTCCTCAAATTGCAGAAAATACAAGTCAATAATACAATAACACTTCTCCCTCTAGAGTCCAACCAACAAAATGAGAAAGAGAGGGCATAATATAGAAGTTCAAACCTCT
>APFE030900915.1:8067-24607 GCA_000404065.3 Pinus taeda | reverse complement strand
ATGGCTCAAAAAAGATAAAGTCCAGCAGTTTGCGCTTGGGCCACACTTCCCCTACATTCGGTCTCCCGGTAGCCTCTGAAATCATCTCTGGAGATAACACAAAATTCACCCCTGCAAGAGTGACCTGCCCATCATGAAGGTGCAAAACAAATAAACGTGCCAACTCACTATGATGCTGAATGTGAGCAAGCCTCTCACAGAATTGAAAACATGACATGTACCGAAAACCGTTCATTGCCAAAGGACAAGCCTGCAATGTTGCCAAAGAAGTAGGTTCTTGTCTCCTATGATGACCACCCCTCTTAGGAACCCTCTGTTGTACCACCACCTCTGTAGCTGATGAATGGTCATCACTAGGCTCATAACTCTCGGTGTCTGACATGGTTTTGGAACCAGATGAGCAAGCTGAAAGGTAAATAGAACTGTTGCCTCTGCCTGCAAAATGCTGAGAAGTATGCTGTTTTCAAGGGGAAAAATCATAAGGGAACTGTTAGGGGAGGGATTTTTAATAAGGAATGGGAAATAAAAACAGGGATTTTTAGGGAAAATTCACAAAAATGTAACACATACCATCTTATCATTTTT
Organism: Pinus taeda; assembly: GCA_000404065.3. Taxonomy (NCBI): domain Eukaryota; kingdom Viridiplantae; phylum Streptophyta; class Pinopsida; order Pinales; family Pinaceae; genus Pinus; species Pinus taeda. The sequence goes on along the minus strand of APFE030900915.1, from coordinate 24,022 downwards.
AAGAAATCATTTGCAACGAAACCAAGTATGATAGGGACCAAGGGAAAGAACATATATTATGACAGGGGGTATGGGGCAGCATTATCCATTTGATTTTTATCCTTTAATGAAGCAAACTCTGCTATCTGGACGAGATTCATATGCATTTAGTGATAAGGGAAAGAGAGCTTCACTTGTATTTTTATCAAAAGGAGATTTGACAACTTCAAGGGAATTATAAAAAAGGGAAAACAGAGTTTATTTTGGGCAGCACAGCAACATGATTTTATAGACCAAAAACACAACAATATGTCCATTATGAATATATACACAGCTGCAATCTTTGATTTTTCTTTTTATAAATTTCATAACAGCAGCTTGCCTCTTTTTTATACCCAATAATATCTTTGTTTTTCATATTTGGGTCATTTTTGCATTTTATTTTTATTTTTCTTTTCATATCAATTTTTATATATATATATATATATTATTCTTTTTGTTTTATTTTCTTGCTGTAGGTCTATGTAACTTGCTTGCTGTGGGAAGAAGAAGGGCATTTTAAGGTTTGTTTGGAATATGAAGGGTATTAGGGTTTAGTGAAGAAATTTTGGAAGGGATAGGTTTTGTAGGAATATGGGATGGGAACCTTGTATTTCTTGCAAACGAAATAAATGAAATAATAAGATAAATATGTAGCAGCATTTGTGAATTTAATTGCCAAGGGAACAAGGATGGGATAAGAGGGATTTTACCTTGAAAAACAAACAAAACCCTAGCAGATTTGCCTACATTGACAACAGCTACATTTCACCATTTCTCTTGCTAATTTTTGAAGAAGAAAACCATTAAACACATCATCATGCAATCATCACTTGCCATCATGGATAAATTTGGAGCTTACCTGGTCGATTTAGCAATTTGGGAGGGCGATTTGGGTGATTTGGCACGTTTCTGGCAAACCCAGCTCGACTAGTCGCACCTCCCACTCAACTAGTCGCACCCCTCTGACTCGTCACTCCAGTTCAAAAATTACACTGTGGGAGCAGCTCTGACTCGTCGCACTTGCCCAACTAGTCGCACCTCCAACTCAACTAGTCGCTCCTCCAGAAATGACTAAAATCGCAGCCAAATCGCCTTTCTTTACTTCTCTTTGTGTCTTGCAAGTTTGTCAATGCATAATGAGGCCATGAAGAGGGCTTTTTGGTCTTTATAGGTCCACATTTAAAAAAAAAACTAAAACATCAAACCCACTTTCAAATGTTGCATGTTTTGGCATTTAATTTAACACTGTTTTTTAAGTTGCACTTTGCCTGAAATTGATTTTTTGAGTGTTTTCACTTGGTTCTTTTTGCAGGTTGATTCTCTGATGGATTCTGAGGAAGAAACCAGGGTTGTTGCCGACATTCTGAAGATTTTTGAAAATTTTCTTTATTGTTGCCATTTTCACATGACCTTGGGTTTAAAAACAGAGTTTTTAAAACCAAGGTAAAAATAAGCTGTAGCAGATGAAAACTATCAATAAAACATAATTACAAACCTCCTTCTGGCTTGCTGAAGACCATCAGACTTTTGACTCATGACCTGGCAATGATTTTGACCGAAACCCTAGACCTAGACTTGGAATTTCAAGACAAAAATGAAACAAGTGTGACACAAGGTTTTTTCAAATGGTATGACCTGATTCCAGCAAAGCCAAGAAGGGAACAAGACCAGCTCCTCCATCAGTGTTATGGCATGCCTAACGGGATGCAAAACTGATGCTGATGAGACACCTACATATGCATATGCAAAGAGCTGTTTGATCACCGATGGAGGGCATTAAGACCTACACTAACAGGTGTATTGTTATAAGGTGTGGTTTTGAGTTCCACCCTTAAATTTGAGATAATACTAAATGGGTCATAAGACTAGCTGAAGCTTGGTTGGAAACCCATCTATTTTAGCATCAAATCTGCTTCTAAACATGCTGATCTGGTTTTACAAATGAATGATTCTACCTGTGACTTTATCTTGAACTATGATCTCATTTTCCCTTAAATGCAATGAAGCTCATCCATATTCATCATTTTCCTAATAAATTCCCAAGAGAAAATTCTCATTGGAACATATTTGGGCAATTTATATGGAGCTAATTCACAACCATATACTCTTTTCTATGTGTAGTTTTGGTAAAGATACTAGTCTCCTCCTCTAACTTGATCACTCAGATGAAGGATCCTAATTTGTGTACTGATATTGGGTTCACTCTAACTGCTGAGAAGTTGTGAAACTCGGTGACTGAAAAAGTCTATGAAGTCTGAAAATATGAACTCAGTTGAGGTCTTTCTAATCAATGAGGTCCACTGAGTGACTACTTGATTCTCTTGTTGATCATCTTGCTTGTGCAAAACAATAGGCAACCTGTCTCCCTGTTGGAAAAAAAAAAAAAAAAATAAAAAAATAAAATAAAAAAAAAAATAAATAAAATAAAAATAAAATAAAAAATAAAAAATAAAAAATTGAAATAGCACAGAGGAGTATTTAAAAACTCCTTCCGTAGTGATATTCATCAATTTCTAATCCATATCTTCAACCAAGAATTAACTATAGTTATACATGAAGGCATGTTTGATTTCTTTATAAATGATTGACAGATAGCATAGGACAGCTTCATCTACCCATTGATATGATTGGTAGCCTAACAAGCAAGAAATTCGGGAAATTATGTGCTTGTCTCATTCAGGGAACATAGATGTTGGATAAAGAGGATTCTTTTTGGGGAGCTCATGATCTTTAGGGAGAAAGATTTCAAAAATTTGATCTCTTTGAGGGAATGTCATCTTATAGTATAGGTAAATAAAGGTTATAGCGGAGAAAAATCTAAGGGATTCATTCTTAGGAATCAATAGCATTTTATTAATGGTTTCTACAATGATAGATATCATAATGTCTCCACTCTCAGCTACCATTGTTCTCTGTAAATTATTGTACTTGGATTCACACCAAATAACTAAATCAGGAAAGGAATAGGTCTAAGGAAACATATGCAGAGGTAGAAGGGATTCCTATAGGTTTATTTCATCCTTAGAATCAAAGAATTTATGTTGAAACCAATTATGCAATTCAAACATGTCGAACTCGCCTTCAGTATCTGCAATTTTGAAATACTAGTCTGCTACTGGAATATGGTCCAAGTCTATGGCATCGTAGGCCATTAGGATTTCCTGTGTTGTAGAGGAACTAGTAGAAGGCTTGTATTTCTTCTTTGGAGCCATGATAAAAATGAAATATAGGATGGTAGAGAAAGTGCAGAGATATATACAAAGGAAGCTTACTGTTGCAGGCTTGGCTCAATAGAGGATTGTAGAACAGAAAAAGTGAATAGGACAATGACATAGAAGTTGAATAGAGTAGATGTAATGGGGCGAAGGTATGTTTAACATCGGATTAAGATTACTGTTATAAGAAAGTCGTTGATGATTGACTAATTAGGAGCTTAATGCATCAACATAAGGAAAGATTAGCAACGAGAGGCAATTAATGGTGGCAATGGATAAGCAAGAATGGATAAGGGCACATGGCATGGAGCGATTGGAGGTGGATGGCATGGGAGGAGTTATCGTTGACATGGTATCGTGAAGTCTGAGAAGGAAGGATGTCAGATTTGAAACGGGGGGGGGGTAATGGTAAGCGGTATGGAGTGAGGAGGGTGTGAAGCATTGAGGTGACGACACGTTGGGGGGGGGGTCCTCACGGGAAAAACTACTTTTTGCACCCCCCTCCTACTATTATTTGGTATTATGGTCAAGGGGTGTGAAGGGGCTTCCCTGTAGTTGATCTGGGCGGGGAGGCCGATCACCATGGCATGTCGCTTATCGTTTATCACTTGTCAAAACAAATCCTTTTTGTCATTTTTGACTTTGGCTAAAAAGAATAAATTTGTTTATCTATAAAAGAATTAATCGCCCTTTGAAAAGGTAATTAAGCGCTAATTAAAGATTAATCTATTTTGGGCGCGTTTAGACTAGCTGCCCTTATTTAACGATTTCACTAATTTAAACGTAATATAATATAACTTGGGCAAAATTTTGAGCATGTTAGGCCTTTTATTTGTCCTATTATATTATAGTTTCTAGCGTTCAACCGAGATTAATTTGTTTGGTTGAACTTATTCTCTAATCTAGAACAAAAGTTGAAATGATCTGATCAAGATTAAACAATTTGATCCAAATCAGAAGAAAAGGTTGTGGCATAAAAATAAGCTGCACACAAACATTTATTTATTCCAAATGCAATTTATTTCATGAAGTGGCATTTAAACAAGCACACTTATACAAAATTTTTTATTTTATTTTGATGGGGTTTTATTTCATCTCTTTTTATTTTCTATTTTTTCATATTTCCATTTTTCTTTATTTTTTCGTACCCTCTTTTATAAAAATAAAACTAACTTGTCAAAAATAAAGCATGTTACAATACAACCTTCAATATTCTTCAAGCGGGTTACTATTGGCCCACCCTACAACAAGAAGTGAGAAGATACACTACTTATTAATATGAATTCCAAAGGATGGAGAAACCCACACAAAATGATGAGATGCCACTACAACCTTAAGTCACTCTTAAGCCATTTGAGAAGTGTGACATGGATTTCATTAGGACTATTGTTCCCCCATCCAGAAAAAATAGGTATATTACTGTATGTAAAGATTATATAACCAAGTTGAATGAATTAAAGGTAGCGAAAGAAGCAATCGGAAAAAAGATGGTATAATTTTTAAGGGATAACATCTTTTGCAAATTTGGTTTCCCAACAGAATGATTCACTAAGAAAGGAACTAAATTCACTTCTAATATGATAAAAATAATAATGAAGTAGATTCGCATTAGGTATAGGATGTAAACCCCATATCACTCTTAAGAAAATGGGACAGTGGAATTGACCAATAGAGCATTAGAAATAACCTTAACCAATGTTGTTAGCAACAACAATAAGGATTGGGTAGCCAAGATTTTGGAGGCCACTTGGGCATATAGTACTACATGGAAGAACATAATTGCATTCATCCCCTTCAATATTGTTTATGATAATAAATAATTGTTTTCGATTGAATTTTGAATATAAGACCTTCCTAATGGAAACACAACTTGATTTAAACATCAGAAGAGCTTAGGAAGAGAGGTTCCACTAGTTGAATGCTCATGATGAACTCATGCTGCAGTATTTTATGCATATTGAAGTGGTTGAATTGCAAAGAAAGGTTTGGAATGACAATCACATTAGGGAAACAACCTTCCAAGATGGTGATTAAGCCCTCTCATATGACTATAGATTCAAGGAATTCGAGGGGAAACATACGACTTGAAGGGTGGGTCCTTACTTGGTGGAGAAATTCCATGAAAATGGCTCTATTCAAATTTGAATGATAGATGTGATTGGGAACATCAAATATCCTAATACATTCGAACCTTGAAAAGAGAAGAAAGAAAAATAAAAAATAAAACATAGAAAGACGAAAAATCCCTAGGTGAAAACCTCCATGAGGCAGCTGAAGCAAGCACTTGGGTTGAAAACCTTTAAGAGGTATCCAAAGAGCTTGAAAGATAAAAAAGGAACATAAAATAAAAAAATATCCTTGTGAAAAACTCATTAAGGCACCTAGGGTAGGCCTAATAGGTTGAAAAACTCTTTTGAGGTAGCCTACAGGTCTCAAAAAAATAAAAGAAATTAAAAACAATAAAAATAGAAAAAAGAAAAAGAAAAAGGAAAGTGAAAAGGAAACGTTTCCTTATCTATTTTAAGGCTATTTTAGGTGAAATAGGATCCCAACAACAGTAAAAAAAGATTAGAATTGTTAGAGATTCAACATTGAAATTCAACTTTAAACATTTTCATTCATATCTTTGTGTCCATTCCATCCATTTCTTAACCTTTTCCAAGATTCCCACATCATTACCTACTCTCTCTCAATCATTTCTATCAGTATGCTGAAATACTATAGGAAAATACGTGTATTGCTACAAGAAGATAATAAGCACATAAGAAAGGAGAAAAGTTGATTTTTTTCACTGGTGAACAAGGGAGGGAGCCCATGAGAGTCCTAATACCCATCTACTCCATTAGCTCTTACCTTTTACACCTTTATTCCACTCACCATCAATAAACAACTTGATTCGTTGTCCCTTCTCCACCCATTTCCTTTAAAAGGAGGCTCTGTATTCACCATCAACAACCTTCCCATGATTTATCAATATTTTTGGGTGCAACACTCAAAGAAAATTTTGGTCTTGAGGGGTCTATGTTGTTGTTATAGGAAGAAACACAGTCTTGTAACAACTTGCATAAACCTTACAGGATCAAACTTGAATCACCGAACCGATAATTTTGAATATGATAAAGCTTTAGGAGGCTCCAACAATAGTTCTGAGCAGATACACAATTCCCTGTATATTGCTATAGGACACTTGATCATAAAAAATAGAAAAATTTGATTAGTCGTGGCACATCTACTCCAATAACCTCAATCAAGGGACTTCTATCAACAATGAACACTGCAAAAAAATGAAGCCAATGAAAGAATTGGTGAATTTTACATATTGCACCTCATAGGGAATTTAAACAACCACATCAATGCTTTAGTAGACTCATGCAAGCATTAATTAGTCAAATCATCATTTAAAACACCACCAACAATAGCATAATCAGGTAAGGCTCATGTATGAAAAGTCTTAACCCTTCCTTACGAGTTCATATTAGTTAAAAAGAAATTATCAGTGCATAAAAGAAGTTGTTTTATGGGTTAATTTGGTTTAGTAATCTCAACCACCTTTTGTAGTGAATTGTAGTCATCTCCTACATCGATCGCACATCTAGAGGAAAAGGACAAAAAAGGGTGATAACTCCAAGGAGTGGGCCAATGTGCATACTAATCACATGGTTTGATATGCGAATGTGGTAGGTAGGGGGAAATTCACACTACATCCTACGCCCATCCATTAGACCACCAACCACATAAGTCAGCCCCCTAAGCCTCATTTGGCATAAAAATCATATTTTAAAGTGAAGGAAGGCCCACCACTTCCATTGGAAGGCAAATTACCCAAAAAATTCCTTTCAGAAATTGTTATAGGAAATCTACAAGACTTGTAGACTGATACTATAAGATAATCATATGGTGCTACATGATACTTCGAAGGTGCTATAGAAAAGTCAATAGAGCAACATGAAGCCCTAGAATTCGACGATAAGCATCAGAGGAGGGGTAATTACAAACTCTCCTTGGCACCTTTTGTTGAGAAAAACTTGCAAAACCCTTCAAATGTTTAGAAACATATCTTATGGTAGCCTTTGGTATAATTGTGGGCAGGAAAGAGAGTCATGTCTGGCTGTTTTTTAAATGAGCATGATAATAAGAGGAAATGAAATTGTTTTGAGCTACATTATGAATTTTTTCCTTCTCGTAGGCATTATAAACAAACCGTTCACTTTATTTTTCCTCAACGACCCGAATTGCACAAAGATTCCTAGAACCCTGTAGCAAAGAAAGGGAAATTTCTCATCTAACTTGGGTAAAGTTTTTATTGAGACTACTGGGTTTGGATTCAACTATAGGGTGCCCATAGGTACTTATATAATTCATCAACACCTTAATATCAAGGACTTTTTTTTTTCCAATCATGAGTGACTAGGGTTCCTTCAAAGATTCAGGTGTTTCAATAATGAGGCTACTCAAGGATTTTCTCTGAACCTCCAAACACAAGGAGAGCACGATGTCATTACCATAGTTTGGGGCATCATTATTCTATTCAATGAGGAATTAATTAAAAAATTAACCACACTTCCCTTAGGGGTGAGGTAGAGCAAAGAAGAAAGGACTGAAGCCATGAAAACAAAGAAGAACTTCTTTCTCCCACATGAACAACCCATTGAGGACAAGGATGGAGTAAGAAGAGAAAACCTAATTGATCCTTGGGATGAGGTAGCATACCATATATTCAATTATATATGAGGTAGCATACCATGTCTTAAATTATATATCATGTGAAGTAGACTTAGTATTTCTTATGCATACTAGTTAAGGAAGCTCTATCAACTCAAATATCAAATCAATTTTCCTATCCAAGACATATTCAAAATCCCCCACTTTTTCTTCCAATCACTGAAGGAAATGATATAGAATGTGATAATAAGTAATAATCACTACATCTGATGTCATGGAACCATAAAATTAATAATAATTGATGCTCTAAAAGGTCTTCAAAACATTATGACTTGCGCTAACTTTGTGGACATGGAAATGGAGGCCTTCCTAGAAACCGAAGCACCAGCTCAACTAGAGCTTGAAGAAGTAGCAATAGAGGGATAATATGAAGAAGAAGAAAAACCAAAAGGGAAACCATAAACAGAAGTGGAGGAATAATAATAAGAGGCATAGGCCCAAACTAAGCTAGAAACGAAAAAATAGTGCCTATGGAAGACCCATTCAAGCTTGCTATGACAAAAATAGAAGAAAAACGAACTCTAGAGGTCATTAGAACATAATATAGTCCACAAAAGAGAAGGAGAAGAGAGAAAAAGTAAAGGACTTCAAAGGGAAACACAAAAGAAAAAATTGATGTCACCATGGCAACATTAAGTATTGTTGTCACTGAAATTGTATGTGCATGGTGCGACAAAAATTCAGGGCGGGAGATGTCACTTGGATCCCCACCCCTCCATTCTAACTATCTCTCAACAATAGGCTATGAGGAGTAGTCCCAATGGAATATGATAGTGCAAGAATTTTTGGCAACCATTGAGTTCGAGAGACACAATTGAATGGCCTAGCCACTTTGTTGATTTATAAATTTTAAGGATTATATTACATTATTTTGTGTGACTAGTACGTTTTGGAGTCAATTACTTGATTTATATCGATTAAGTACCAAATGACTGGATGAACAATCACTTATTATGAGATTATTAGCTATCCTATATGAAGTACAGGTCCTATAATCTAGGTGGAATGCAAAAAAAAAATGTTTTATTTTAATTATGTTCCTAACTAAATGTATCCCTTAATTCTCAGTTATTTTGAGGCTAGTCTGTAAAGTAGTTTGTAGAGAGAATAAAGGTGAATCAATCAAAGAATTTGTTAATGATACCTTCCCTTGAAATCTAACCAACCGATGCATCCAGCATTACAAATACTGTGGCTCTGATGAATGCAAGGTCACTGTGTTAACTATTAGAGAGGGTCTATCCTTCACAAACGACAAGATGAACGGTTTTACTATATTTCTATCAAAAAATCTTGTGCTTGGAGGTAACTTAACTAGTGCAAGGCTAGGCCTAGAATGAAAACGCAAATTTGATGAGTGTTCTTGAGTTAAGATTACTTATAATCGTAAGTACTTATTTATAACTAATCTTTCATTATGACAAAAGAGTACTTAATTGACAAATAAGAGATAATATTAACCAAAACATGGAGTGCTCAATTTCAACAATGCCCAAAAATATGTATCAAATGTGACCAAGAGATTATTGTCCAAGTATTGAACAATGAACAACATTAATGCTCTTTATTTCAAATTCACGAATATGTCACAGATAGGATTAACATTCACAACAAATATTCATTAGAACCATTAACAATAAATCCAATGACAATAATAACTAAAATATTAGATAACTTATCCATGATATTACTTAGAACAATTAACCAAGGTTCTTTAGAGACAAGACAAGGATGAATGGATGCCAATAAAAAATTGTTGAAGAAACTGACAATTTCGATGATTACAACAAGTTACCACAATGCCAATTAGATGTTAAACAATTAGGCTTCCAACATCTTTAGACAATACTAACAATTCAAAATTATGATCAACTCTTGAGGTTGATTCGTTAAATTCTTTTTACGAGTGAGTTGATTAGTGAAAAATTAGGATCTCTTACAAGGAAAACAATGTCTTAGTATTCAACCACTTCAAAACTTTAATGTCCACAATAGAGAATTAACCAATGTCAATATCCTTTATGTAACTTATGTTCAAATGAAATCAAAGGGACAAGAACAAAATTTTATGAAAACAATAGCTAATTATAATTAGAGCAACTTAGAATGCAAAAAGTGAAATGAGGCAACCCATTTAAACTACTCTTGTTAGGAAATTGTGATAGATAGTGATGCAAATGAAATAAAGAGACAGATTCTCATGAGACTATTAAATATCATACCTTACTATGCCTCTCTAAACCATATGACAATCATCAAAATTTATGAAATAAGACAGACAATTATTACCCAGTTGATGCAATGAATGGTTCATATGTTTAGGTGACTTATTAAGTGAATTTATGCCACTTAAATAATATTTTTACCACTATAACTGCAATGATCAGAGGATGCTAGAGAAATAGAGATAATAATGATGGTTTTATGGGGAATACCAATAGGCATTTATGGCTTGAAAATGACCAACTTTCTTGCCAAAATTATTCTAGTGAATTTTTCTCATGCAACCAAAAGTATAACCCAAAATATTTATAAAATGTGTTGCAACCACAATAATTAGTGACAAAAATTAGATCATAACCAAATGAAGTGACTCAAAATAGTAAAAGAGGGCCAAAATAGGGAAAAAATGAGGGTTATAATCCTAGAAAGGGAAAAAGGCCTTATAGGCCCACAACAAAGTGGAAAGAGGCCTCAAGGCTAGATGTCAAGGGCTTCTAGGGCCTGCAACACCTAGGGAAGGCCTCTTAGAGGTTGTTAATAGGCTGGTTAGGGGTGATGAGGAGGGAGAAGAGGCATATAGGCCTGCGACAGAGGGATAGGAGGCTAGTGAAGGGTAGATGGAGGAGGAAAAGGGCTAGAAGAAGGGGGATAATGCCTTGGAAAGGCCTGGAACAAGGAGAAGTAGCCCTAAAGGGCTTGTGGCAAGGGAAATAAAGGTCACAGATAGGGTTTTATAATAACGCAAGGGTAGTGACTCAACTAGAAGGGAACAAAAGGTTCTGGCTCAAATAATGGAGGGTAATGCTAGGCCTAGAAGGCATAAACAAGATTTCAAACCCATGCAAAATTTCAATTTTTTCTTCATATCTTCACAATCACCCAAAAAGTGCCACAAATTTGTCTTCAAGGGCTACCAAATTCCTCTTTATTTGAATGTTTGGCCTTCATGGAAGCCAAAGGGTGTATCCTTCCTTCCTAGGCCTATATCCACGTCAAAATCTCAACATTTTTCTTCAAGAAGGCTAGAGGTCTCACTTGGGTGAGAGAAGCCCTCAAAAAGTTTAAAAAATCACATGCAAAAATAAAATAAAATCTCACAAAAACCCTAATATTACAAAATTTAAAAAATAAAAATGCCAAAACCACAATTGCTACAAACAAGGGCTAGAAATAATTTACAAAATTATTTTACAATAAATTATATACACAATATTTACAAATATACAATGCTTGTAAAATATTTATTATGAGAAATAAATTTTGGATAATGGAAATGGATAAATGTATTTTTCAAAACATATAATATTGGTCACACCCCTTAGTAAAGGTAAAATAGCATATAAAAAATCATAGAGCCCAAACAAAGTCGACGCTTCTCCATAGTCTGTGGACATGAAGCCAAAGGGCTAGTCTACCTTCAAATCTCTATAATGTTTGTCAAACCAAATCATTAGATCATATGATGAATAAGATCACCTAAGATAAAAACCAATTTTTACCAATAGAATGTCTTATCATCAACAAATGAAATAAGAATTTATGTAAAAATGAAGCACAATATATGATTTGCACATAACTATCATGTACCATAGATAAATAGAACAATAACACCATGAAATGAACCATGTTACCACTCAAACTAGCAAGGGTCCTAGGAGGGAATCCTTGAAGGGAAACTACTAGGTCAAGGGAAACAATGGAGAAATAACCCACTATCACCTCAGCTAAGGCTTCATACTCTTTACAAACTTTCACCAATGGGAGGATACTAAATATAACAAGGATCATGAAAATTAATGGACCAATGATAGGGTGATAGGTGATCCTAGAAGCCTATTCACAAGAGAGACGTAGTTATAGGACTTACTTGCTTGGAAAGAAAGGTGAGAGACTCTCTAGTAAGGGCTTAGGGGAATTATAAGAACTAGGGTTATAATATATGACTTATCAATGAGATCCCTAGCCCCTAAAATCCTTGTGGAATCTTAGATTCCAGGTGGTCTTTGTGGAATTGGCTTCAATAAGTTATGGGATCACCCGAGACCAAGTGGACCCAAAATTAGGTCAAGGGGATGGAATTTATCAACCAAGGGTGTGATTGACCTAATTGAGGGGGATAAAGGGATTAAATGAGAAATTTTCTTTGAATTTGATGCAACAGTCCTAGTGAGGTCATTGTCTAAGGGAAACCTAGGGCAAGAAATAGTCCTCGAGCTAGGGCTTGCAATATCTAGATATCCCACCATAGGATTTAATTCAAATTTGGAGGGCCTGTTGAGAAACTCCAGTGCAGTTGTGGAATAAAAATCAAAGTAATTGGATGGCTAGATTGTGAGATACATGATGCCCCAAGTGACGTATGTAGGCTAGGCCTAGAAAGAAAGAGAGAAGGTGAGAAAATATGATTTTAGGTTACCATCTATGGAGGATCAGTGCCTAATCCTTTGGGGGAAATGGGGTCAATTATATTTCAATTATTTGAAGGGATTCACTTAGTCAAGGAGGCTTATAAATCAATTTCCCATGGCAATTAGGGCATGGACAACCGCTCCAAGCTCTTTATACTTCAATATGCAATATGTGATGACTTATGAAGAATTTTTTTTAACAAAGTGTCTCTAGGAACATTGACTTATTCAAACATGTCCCATGACATGATGCAACAGTAATAATGAACAAAAATCCACCCTTTCACATAAGAAAATCAGAAAATTTCAACCTAATATAGAGAAAATCCCCAACAACATGAACGTGACATGAAAAAGAGTGACAAAATAGCATTAAAAAGCACTTACATGTGAGAAAATGTATATCTAGTCATCATCATATGCCAATATAGAAGATCCAAGACAAAAATGAAGAGATCCAAACATCAAAATTCATCCATCCATCCAATCCAAGCGATCATGGTAGAATTATTCAATCACACTTCTATTTATATGGTTCCTAATCAATTCGATTTAACTAAATAGGCCTAATTTAGCCCCTAGGATAAAATAATGTGCTTAATAAAAAAATTGATGACAATCCAACCAAATAGCTCAATAATACATCAATACGCCTCTCAAGAGGGTCAAATGATAAACTGGGTGAGTTGTTGGGCCTTTCAGGAGGCCTAATGAAGTCCAAATGTTCCATAATGCAAGAATAAACTCCCATCATAGTGGAAGGGGGTGGCTCCTTTCTCTCTAATTAAAAACCTGTCATGCTCCCAAATGGGTGTGGGGGCATAACGTCACCCTCATGGGTCTTGAAATGGATCGTACATTCCTATAAATTGTCTATAAGGGATAGTATGATTACATAAGCCCTAACTCTGTAGTGGGAAACAATCCTATGGACCTTAGAAAATTTTCCAAGTGTATGGTGCATGTATGGAGCTCGCTGGCCATTGTGGACCAAGTGCATCATCCTCATCCAAAAGGTGGAATATGAGCAATCACCAAACACTATTGCGGATCCATGAAGTCATCTTCGCTATGGTGGAGGCCCATGTCTCTCAGTGCTCACTCTACAAGTATATGGCGCTCTAGAGGGATAAGACCCCATATAAATAGACCAAGAATGAAATGGAAATCCACCAGTAATCCTGCATAAGATCCAATTCATCCCATTGCTCTCCAATACAACAAAGCATTAGAGTAATTGAGTAAAAGAGATTAAAATTCATTCAACCAGTGGGGCACTTCATGGTGGCATGCCCTTCCATAGTGGGCTTCGGTATGTATAAGTGTCTCTAATCTCAATAGGGGGTTAGCAAACGACTCTATTAGGTGGTTTGAACCTCTAAATGGGGTGACATGTCCTTGGTGTGTCCTTCAAGTGGCAGGTGGAAAATGACATAATGATGAAATAGAGTGGGGATTAGAGAAAACATCTAGACCACATGTGAAGCAGTCATGGTAGCTAAAATAAGGGAAGCCTACACATGGGTATATGATAGTAGGAGGGAGAAAATCATGGTAAATCAGTTACTCTGACCTTTGTGTTTCCACCCTTCTTCATATGCCTTTTTCCTTTTATTGATTGTTCTTCATAACTACCTGCGGCTGAAGGGGATGGAGATAATGATGTGTGAGATGTACCAGTGAATGCCCCCTTAAGGTGGGTCGGTTCATCGCCCACCAAGTGTTTAAGACAATCATGGTTTCCTTAATGATAGAGGGGTATAATATAAGGCCCATAGGAATCAGGGTGATGGCAATGGATAAGGGGTAGAGCCAATGGTTGGATTTTCTCCAGGTGCTAAATTTTCATTTCCTACCCATACTTTCCATTGTGTGGTACATTTCCTATTGAGAGTGGCCAAATTATGCTTCTACATTTCCTTTTAGCTATATCAACCGTTGGGGCATTGTTCTAGGCCCAAACGAAGGTGTGGACAAAGGGAGGGGGAGGCTAACCCTATGTTGACCCACTGGACACATGTGGACCCAAATAGGAAAAGAGATGAATGGGGCTAAGATGAGTGGAAGAAGAAATATGTACGTGGTATGGGAAATGGGACCACATAACCAAAATCAAGATTTCCTATCTAGTGCCAGCGCAAAATCCAAATTGACAGTAAAGGAGATCCCACGAGACTAGGATACACCGGTAACCATGAAATTAGGAAATGGAGACAAGAATATAATCCTAAACCACTCTTTCTACTGAATATCCCCACCAATCCATGTCCAAACGTTCCCATGGCAAGTAAGGAAAATTACTCAACTATACCAATTAAAATCCATACCTTTCGAGTTGGAAGGCCCACCTTCAAACATACATTCATGGAAAGTGGTTGAGGGAAGACATAACTAGCTCAGGTGGTGGATAATGTTGAGATTGCAACAAGATGATGGAGCTTAGTGAAAAGAGTCGCCTTCACTAAGTGGGCCCGCAGACTACTTTTGGCACAAGTCTATTTTTAGACTATGTCTATTTTTAGACATATGGATCATGTTTATGGATTGCAGGTTGCTGTTTATGGATGATTGATCAAGTTGGAAAAAATAGATGGACTTCTATTTTTAGACCACGGCGGAGTGACTCCACAGCGGAGTGACTGCTCAGTCTAAATATAGAACAGTTAAATATTATTAGCTCATAATAATATTTAGACTATAAACTTTGTCTTATTCTCTTGGAGCACTTCAGGATGAGCTACGGATGTGGTACATGCAGATCCCAGAAGGAAATACGTGGTTACCTATGGGATGACTAATATTTGCATGCAGGACTTCAGTTAGAACTCAAGTGAGTTGAGTTTAGTGGACTGGAGGTGCAGTTGTTGGAGTTGTGTTCAGTTTAGCTTTGTTAAACTGGTTGTATTTAGTCTAAATGGCAAATAGACTAGAGATGAGTTGGGTGAATTAGTTATTAATTAATTCACAAGTTATTAACTCATAATACAACTAATGAATACATCAGTTAACTCAGTTGCATGTCAGTGCATGTTCAGTTCAGCAGGGACAGGTTTTAGAGAATCAGATTGCTATCAGTTGTGACTATAGTTGTGCATCAGATCTTGCACAAATCAAGGGATTGAGTATGCCAATGAGTTTGCCCACATTGTAGCTTTTGCTCACGTGATTTATCCAAGTAAATACGTGGCTGCCTTGGAATTATCATCAATTCTCATGCAGGTATTGAGCAGCGGAGGCAGGCAAGCAACGAAGGAGATTTGAGCCAGTGATTGATTCAGATCTGAGCTGTATTGTGTGTAACAGAGGTGGAGATACTTGTGAGAAGTATTATGCTGTGTAATGTTACATGACTCAATCATTAATATA
>APFE030900913.1:49746-78543 GCA_000404065.3 Pinus taeda | reverse complement strand
TGCCTTCTAGTCCCTCTTGAGTTAATATATCCTTTACAACAGCATTAGGGACATAGGCAATTACGTGGGAGTATAGGATGTAAATTATGAAATCTTTGATGGCTTTGACCAGGGCATAGGCCTGCTTTTCCATAATCTGAAAAGAAATAGTTGGTATGCAAGCTAAGAAAAATGTCTTCTTGGGTTAAAGCAATCACCAAGAATTTGGTATCAGAAATTTGATACTTATATATCGAAACTTGGCTTGACAAGGAGCAATGTGGATCACTATGTATTTTAAATTACTTGGTAATCATTTTATTTATTTGGTGTTGTAAGAGGATGATATGTTGTTGATTGGAAATAATAAGGAAATCATTCAAGAAGTGAATAATCAATTGTTCTAAAAATTTGACATGAAAGACCTTGGTGCTGCAAATTTCATTTTGGGCATAGAAATTAAAAAAGAAGAGCATACAAAAAACTCTATTTGAATTAGAGAAAATATGTCTAGACAATAATACAAAGGTTTAATATGCAGGGATGTAAATCGGTAAAAGGCCCTATCCCTATAGATGTAAAATTATCTATAAAATAGTGTCCCAATACATAAGAAGAGGAAAAGAATATTTCCCAAGTTCCATATATCAATGGAGTTGGAAATTTGATGTATGCAATAGTGTATACTAGACTAGACATTGCACATGCAATGGGAGTATTAAACAAGAATATGTCAAACCAAGTAAAGAACATTAGATAGCAATGAAGAGAGTTTTCAAGTATTTTGTAGCACAACTAGTTATGAATTGTGCTATCAAGGAAGGCCAAGATTAGATAGTTTTGGAGATACATCATTTTGTTGATGCAAACAAGGGATTGCGGAATTGGATCATAGATATCTACAAGTGGATATGTTTTTAACCTATTTGGAGGATCAATCAATTGGATGAGCAAGAAATAATCTATAATGGCACTCTCAACTACAGAAGTTGAATACATGGCAACCATTCATACAAGCAAGAAAGTAGTATGGTTATCAGACATTGTTTAAGTATTGGGTTGGTATAGTGAGCTACAAGGATAGATTGTGACAGTCATAGTGCAATCTTCTTGGCGAAAAGCCTAGTGTATAATTCTAAAAAAAACCCATTGATATTCAGTATCACTTTGTGAGAGATATGATTGAAGATAAGAATGTGCTACCGATGAAGGTAGACACTTTAAAAATTTGCAGATTCATTAACAAAATTTGTAAGCACTAAATTCTCTTGGTATATAGAAACAATGAGCATTATTGCCATGGATTGTTGATCATGTACTCTAGTGCCTCCTTGTGTGCAAAGAAAACAAGTGTGAAAATGTTGGGAATGTATTATATTATTTTCATAACTACCTCTATGCATTGTGTGTTGCATTAAGCACAATGAGGGGGCTACAGGGGGGCAGCAACCCCTTTGTTCATAGAGGTTGTAAGGGGGTGAATCCCCCCTACTCACCTAGTTCACATGAGGGCAAAAGGCCCCCTGCGTGAGGTTCAATAGTAGTACCCCAAGAAAAAAAATTGGTTGGTTTTGTGTTTGTTTCTCGCATTTTTCAGCGCACGATTTTTATTTTTAGCGGGTTTTTGGTACATGGCAGTTTAACACATGGTTTTATAGTTTCAACTAAGGAACTATGTATTTTAATCCAAGGTAAATGGATTGGTGGTTTATGGATGCCACGGGATATATATTGTATTGTAATATTGTAAAGATGAAATATTTAAAAATAATTCAGGTTTTTTTTGTTTGGGTTTCCAAGATAAAATAGTTGTGTCAATGTTTGCACACCTTTGTATTTTTTTTGTATTATTGAAAATCTATTTGCAACCATTAATTGTACAAAGTTAAAGCCTAAAACAACAAGCCATATAAGAGAATAACATATGTAGACATACCCAATAGTGCATTTTCCAAACTAAAATGTAGAGAAGACAATTTTCAATTGAATGCAACCAACGAAAAGCAAATTTTGCATATATATTGAGTGATGTTACAAAACAAGGGTAAGCATTCCACACATGTTTCGTAGTAAATACAACAACAAATATTTTTAACACATTGATCAACTAATGGATAAATCTTATTTAAGGAGGAGAAGAATAAAAGCATTAACCATCTCAAAATGATCATAGAGATTGCAACAATGGCTTCTTCTAAAATTGGAGATGGCAATAACAACAAAATATAACCAAAACCAAAATAAGTTCCTACACATACAAATGAAGGTTTTTAAAGCCAAAGAATAGATTTCTACACATACAACTGAAGGTTTTTTTTCAACCTACTTTTTAAGAGATTAGCATATCACTTCTAATTTTTCTATTGAAATAGAATTCCCTCGAGAAAATTTAATGGACATGACTTCCATGCTTAGAAGGTTAAAACCCTATCACACCGAATGTACAAAAAGCTTCACATGATATTGAGTTGATTTCATTGGATCTAAGCCAAAGCAAGAAGACAAATTGTAGAGTGGTAAAATAGGGATGATAGAGAATAAATTTTCATCGTTATTATAGGCGACATTGAGTTGCACCATCTTGACATATCAAAATTGTCAAAAGAAACTTGTGATGAGTTGAATGGATTGTTGGAGTCAAAGGAATTGAATATCAATGTCTTTGAAACAACAATGTTTTAGATTCAAACTGGCTAATGAAGTAACTATCTCAAGTCATAAAAATGACTTGAAATTCTTGATAATGTAACTAGAAATAGCCATCAATGTTAAAGAACAAGATGCAAAAGTTGTACTTAACCAATTAGTAATCAACTTTTAGCAATTGGTGTTCACACATAGTATATTGCCTTACAATCTTTGAAAACCTAAATTTTATCTTATGGTCATCGGTTAACAAATTGATTTTAAATATAAAAATATAAAACTCGAAAATATGCTCATCTTACTAAAAATAAACATGCAATAAAGCAAGTGAAAGCAAGGTAGGAAACAAAGCATTAGATTGTGACCACTATGGAAAAATAGGGCACACACCTTAGAATTGTTAAACATAACAAAACAAAGAAAGGAACAATCTTGATATTGATGATATTGTTGACAAGGATGAGGACAATTATGCCATAATTCACAATGATTTTTTCTAAGGCCATATCTCTAAGGTGAGAATAGCAGAAGGTTTTATCAATGTGAATCTCTATCTAAGGGAATTTGAAAATTTGAATTCAAGAATTTGAAAACTCTACCTTGATGCTTTATGTGGGTCATCTACCTTGGTGCTTTATGAGGGTCACCACATCTTGATGAAGCATCTATAAGCATTGAGATCTATTAGAAAGGAGCTACAATTGAAATTTTAGTGAAATTTTAAAATTCATTACTAAGAATTGGTTAACATCCTTTTAAAATATATTCTAAGCAAAATTTAGCTTCTGTATTAAAAAAAACTAAAATTATAAATAGTGTTTCTTATTAATGGGTGTGTTTGTTCTCAATAAAATGTCGACGAGGTTTGTGTTATGCGTGTTGTAAATAATGTTAATGACCACATTAACTATACAATAGTTGACAAAGTTACTGAATAAGTTATTACATGGTGTATAAAAGAAATTTGGGATGATGTATTTGGTAACTCTTTTATTGATGAATAATATGTTCTTTATATATTTGTTTTTCTCTCATGATAATGCATATCCCATTACTAATTATTTTGACTTAAAAAAATTTGAAGTTTGTATTAAGAAGAGAAAAATATTTGAGGAAAATAAATGTGTCAGAGGTTGGAGTATGTATTGACACATAATATTTAAAATAAAATGAAATATAAGCAACCTAAAATTTAGATTCTAAAGTTAGAGACTAGGTGCTTAAACTACCCTAATCATTTAAAAGGTATTATAGGTTGTAATGGGATATGATATAGAAGTGTGAAAAGATATACCAACTACAGCATTAATGTTAAAAAAATATTTCTTATTTTCTCTCCACCAATTTCTTCATCAATGTCTGCTCCCCTTTGGCTGTGGGTAAAATTTAAAACTAATTTTAATTTGCTAAGGGTTTGTCTTCCTCGGACACAAGGAAATATGATGGCAACCCAAGATGAAGAGGCATCTGGCAAGAGTTAAAATCTGCCCCATACAAAACACCAATAAACTATTTTACGAAACAAGGTTTTCTTTGAATAATAATAGTGCATCGGCCCAAATGCAAAGATAGCAATCAATGATGACTATCCTCACCACCTATTAACAACAAAGATGTGATCAATTTTGACACCTCTAAAAAAAATTATCTTACAATATATTCATGTTATTTTTTATTTATGAGACTATTTTGAGAAAAATGGAGATTATTTTAATGAGAAGAAAATCAGCTTTGATGGAGAAGCACATTGGCTAATTTTCATCAAATGATCCCACAATCTAGGTAGCCTTGTTGATTAGTGTCCATGCACGTATCATTTAATTAATGAACAATGCTATGAGAATTAAGCCATTAAGAGAGATGGATGCAATATACAATAGCACCGACACGTCTTTTGGCAAGATATTCAAAATAAAAGCAAGAGACAGCTACAGAAGTGGATAATAAAAACACGTAGCATGCCACATGGAAAAGAAACAAAGATGCTACAATGTAAACGTGCAGTTTTTGCTTCAAAAATTACATGCATTCCTAACAGTCTATAGTATGTCAGATAAATGAATCTAGTAACAGAATAAAACTTTCATTTTGATTCGTGCTGGTAACTCGGACAATGACATAATCATACACTATATGGAGGTGCCATATGAGGACGAATGCACACTTCATCCCAAATTCCCACTTTGTTTTCTGCACCTTAAGGGAATCTACTGAACTGCAGCTCATCTCACATATATAGTTAACAACGTGATGCCATTGTTTCATTCAGAATTTAAGAGCTACTCTACAAGGAATTTGAAAATCACCAGAGCAAGTGACTTGACAAAGGCCACATTGTGCACTTTGGCAAAAGTAATGGAATTCCCTCGCTGTTATATAAAAAGCATCTTGACCTATACTGGAGATGATCTGCTGCATTGATTTAGAAAACCTAATCTGCAAAATGGAGAAAAACTCTGAATCTTCCGATTATGGTACAGTGGAACGGAATCTCTGTCTTCAACCCTTTTACCCCGCTGCTATTTAACAAGATACCTCAAGGTTCTTGACTGTGCACACGACTGTGAAGCTCCATAATTTCCTGATGATTTGGGTCCACAGAAAGTGCTGCACGACAGTCCCTCAAAGCCCCAGCCACATCCCCAATACATTCATGAAAAGCAGCACGGAGATGAAGAAGATGCAAGTCAGCTTTGAATGCAATAGCCCTGGAAAGTTCCGCAATAGCCTCTTCCTCTTGGTGACTATCCATCAGAACTGTTCGCCCAGAACATCAATACGCATGTTAGCCTTGCTTTAACTATGAGAAGAGATTCTCTCACAATTGGACTGTACAGCAAACTAAGCTATATTCTGACGAGATATCTAAATACCGGTTAAAAACAGACCATATGTTTACTCAAGAAAACAATCACCTTTAGTATTTCAAGGATCTCTACAAATCAGAAATATCCCTCATCATCAGAATGAGATGTAGATTCAATGATCAAGGCTTCATTTTCACAAAACATTACTATTGTTAGAATCTTTGATGCTGGAAAGTTAAAATTGTTCTCTTTCAATATGATTTGCATGTTGTGTCACTCAAGGTGTGGATCACGCCAAGAGGGAAGGTTGAGGTTTTGTGAAGTTCATTTCAGTTTGTCCTTTACCTTTTCTTCACCCTTTTTGGATGGCCTACGATTGAGTAAGCACTTGATAGTGGTTACTCTTTATCACAGAGCTTCTTCAAGCCCTTGAGAAAATAGGATTGTCCAAAATCATAATTGCACAGGCTTCGAACAAAATGTCAACATCTCACAAATAAAAAAGTCAGTAGTATGTGTTTTGCTTTTTTGTAAAACAAAACCCCAAAGACCAAGCGCACAAATATGCACAGCGATCATCTCTCTAATATACATGGCAATTGTAAGAAAGTGGAAACCGCTGCCAGTTTCTAGAGTTCATGGAAACCACTAAGAAACAGCCTCAGCAGTGTCCCGAAAAGAATGGAAACTGATGAGTTGTTTCTGGCCTTTTAGAAACGTTTTTTGAAGTTGTTTATGGCATCCAGGGACGTTTCTGGTATTGAAAATGCATCCCAAAGCAGCAATAAAGCTTTCTATATTCGCAGATTAAAATGTGCCATGCTTGATCTGATTTATAGTAAGTTTATCAAAGACAATTTCACTTCCACACTTAGCCTCGTGATCTGATTTGAAATCTTGAGCCAAGTGTGTAAGGCTTGAATACAGATAATGTTTAATAAGAAGGCAATCGCAGCCAGTCTCTCATCACTGGCTTTATGAACTGCTCTACCAACCAAAACCAACCCTGTCCAAATGACAGAATTCTGTATTGGTCACCACCCTATTAACAGGTGAGACAAAATTCGAAGAAAATTATGAATGTTTCTAGGATTGCGTGCAAAATCATTAAAATGACCAACCAGACTTCATGAATATTAAGGTTTTATTGAGTACCATGCATGTTTCTAGAAAAAAACAATTATACTCCTATGGCAACAAATTAGTTACTATAACAAGGAAAATACGAGTATTTGTGGTACTAATACGTCAAAAGAATTAAGTGGAGAATGCTTGCTTACACGCAAAAGAAGAGTCCATTTGTAAAATTAGTTTGTAAGTTAACAAAGGTGGAGATTACAACACAAATGTGAAGAAGAAAAAGGAAACCCCATAATCTTTTGCATTCCTTAGTCAGATAGCCCAAAGGGTTACCTCAACCAGTTGTCACTAATTTTGCTGGGCATTTGACTAATTCCATGTTGGCATGTGCCCAGTTCAAATCCCCCAGGCTGAGGCACACTAACTTATGCCAACAAGTTTAATACAGATGCCATCCACAAATATGGAGAATCATCCTTTGGGTTTTCCCACAAGGTTTTCCCTGAAAAAAAGACATATAGACAACCATGTTTTTAAGACTGGGAGTTCCAAGTAGTCTTTATATCTTATTACTTTCATTTACATCTTTTAATGGTTTCACGTGAGCTCCAAATGTATGGATCAAACTTGAACACAAATATACAAGCACACAAATGGGGTAGCTACAAGCACACAAACTTGCTCAAATGGCTTATTTAAAGTTATACCATATTCCTTGTACACATTTGTATTTTCACAATTTCTATGCTATAATTGATAAGTACATTAGCTGCAAATCACGCAATTAAACTTTGTAGTAGGAGTCGATCATTTTGTCCCATATCAGACAGGTTTTCAGTACAATTGTCTTTCAGTGTTTCCAATTAGACTTGTAACTCCCATCTAGGAATTTCATCTTTTTCTTGGCGACTTGTGGCAGGTAACAAAACATTTGAATGGATCCTTTCTCTATCCAAGGATGCTCACTTCTTTTGTACAGCATGCTAGATTTTTTGAATCAGTGTAATTTTATGTTTTCTTCAAGCCAACCCTGTGCAAATTTCATCCCTATCCATCTTGCTTCCATCTCGACTGGTAGCAGTTAGTATCATCGGTTACACTCCTTCACAGCAAGGCATGAAGTATCCACTTCCCATCTAACTTCCATCTCAACTCATAGCAGTTGGTAACAGAAGATACATTCCTTCACACCAGGTCATGGACTTCTAGACGGGGCCAAGCGACAATCTCTCTGGTTAGCAAGAATGGAAGCCAACCTTCACAAACGAAGTATAATTTACAGGCTATTTTCGAGCAGCAATTTACCCTTATGTGCTGGGGGGCAATTTGAAGCAGGGTCCAGGGAGGAAATGATAACAACCTTGACTGAGAATTCATTCAACCCATTATACTTCAAAGATAAGTGTCTGTGT
The DNA here is from genome assembly GCA_000404065.3 of Pinus taeda. Taxonomy (NCBI): domain Eukaryota; kingdom Viridiplantae; phylum Streptophyta; class Pinopsida; order Pinales; family Pinaceae; genus Pinus; species Pinus taeda. The sequence continues at coordinate 70,619 of APFE030900913.1, read as the reverse complement.
ATGATTGTCTTGTAGAAGGAGTGGGTGTTCCCATCCCATAGCAACATGTCTCCAGCACATTTTGTTGTTTTAGTACTTGTGCTTTAGTGCATCCAACCAGAATTGTAACACCCATCTAGGAATTAGAGCAGTCTTTTGGCGGTTTATGTTAGGTGTCACAGATATGAAAAGGCTCACTCTATTACAGGACCCTTACACATTTTGTACAGTTAGCTGACTTTTCTGAGTTAATTCAATTCTGTATTTTCTGAGTAAGTGCTGCATCCTTGTTACCCCCTCACACAAAGGTAGCTAGAGGAGATTTTTCAATGATCCACATTGCAGACAGTGGTCCCAGTGATGAGTTTCAGCATTCTCCATAGACAGCAGCCCAAAGATGCCTCACATATCATGCTCAACTCACTCATCCGACAATGATGGTGAACAAACATACATGAGGTGCATTAGCCATTATTTCATAGAAAGTGTTTAGGTTTAATGCATTTGGCATTAAGTAGGGATTGTTACCCGCCAAAAAGTGGGTAACCCATAGAAGAAAACTTTTCTCCTCCTCGGACAGCCAGCCAACTAGCAGCCCTATTTCATCAGCTCATAACATGATGCCAGGATGCTCCACTTCTTGCTCCGGTCAGCTCACTCTCTCCCATTTGGCATTCCTTCTTGAAGGAAGGTGGTTATCCATTGGCTGGTACTTTAACTATTTTGTAATTATGTGCTTTCATTTAATGTTATGGGCATACTAATAATGATCAATGGGAACAATGGATGATTGACCAATCTTGACTGTATTCTTGTTTCCTCACTTCACCTGGGAGGTTAGTCTTTGATTTTAGTCCAGTGGGACCTCCTTTGACTCTCCACAACTACACTAATGCTTCCATTGAATTGGGCAATGGAGTCAATTAGGGTGATTTCAATGGTGGAAGGGCTTGGATAGAGAGGGTGGAAGCCTAATTTACTTCTCTTAGAAACCCTAGCAACATCTTTCATAGGAGATTTAAAGCCAAAGGATGCATGAAAACAAGTTCCTTTGATGAATTCTTGAATGACAATTTTTTTATAATCACATAGAAACAAGAGTTCATGAAGGATATTGCACTTGGCACAAGATAAATCCTGATTTCAAAAAATATTATGTAAAATGGAAGAAAATAAACATTAAAGTTACACAATTCAAGCAAGAATCAGTTCGTTAATCCATAATATAGTCTCTCCTTGCAAAAATATCTTCCCCAAGACAAGTCACACCATCATTTAGCATCCAAGAGAAAACGAGAAAAGAGTTAGTGTGCACTCACTCGAGAGAAGAGAGATGAGTGTGTGCTATCATGATTCAATGAAAATGACTTATCTCTATTTATATGAATGAAATCAAGTCATTTTTCATTAATTTATAATGAAAAACCCTAATAGTTTGCTTGAAGCATTCAGCTAGGCCAATAGGTCACAAGCCAACTTAAAGATAGCTTTACAAATGATAAATCATAACAAAAACATCATCAATTCTCCACACTTGTCAGAGAAAAGGCCCTCCAACATGACATCATCCTTCAAAAATGGGTATCTCCATCAAGCGACAAAGTGGGTCCAAGAATGATCCTCTCTCCAATGGACATAATCAAAGTGCATGGGTAGATCTCCAAGTAACATCTCCTCCACCAAGACATCATCATCAAGAACACTTACGTCACCCTCCTAAGGCATGCATGGGTGACGTGGCAGCCCTAGGATCAAACTTTTGTATCAAAATAAGGTGTGCTTGATCCGAACTTAAACAGGAACGCAACAAACCATAGATATAACCATAAATACAAAGATGTTGCAGAAATAACACTTCATTTCATTAATATCAAACACTGCAATATGCTTACAAATAGAATAGAAATAAACTAGCTCAGGCGATGGTAGCTTATCTCTGAGAAGAGATGTGGCAGCTACATGCCTCTGAACTGTGTTACAATGAGGCTTGAAGGCCTATTTATTATTGAGAAATAATGGAAAACCCTAAACATCCAAAAACCAACTCTAAGAGATGAAGCGCCAAACCTATGGTTCCCGTTAGGGTAAATTGGTACATCAACTTCTCGGGGTCGTAACTTTGGCATACAATCTTCGTTTGACACGCACAATACCTCATTAGTAAGATCTATCCGATGACTATGACTTTTGAGTGGCAAACATCAGTGAAAAACTCATGTTTGCCCCGGTTTTTTCCAAAAAAACGTTGTTTAGGGCCTTAAAACACCTCTAGAAGTTCAAGACCTGAAAAAACTGCCAAAAATAGTAAACTATGTTACAATTAAGGAAACTGAAAAAAATGAAAGAGACAGTGGTGGGGGTCCAAGTGGAATAGGCGGGTGATCACCAACATCCACCTACATCAATGCTTCCCCCTTAGGAAGCAATGGTCTCCATTGCATTGAGTGCCTCCATGAGATGGGGAAACTTTTGTTGAACTTGGTCCCTGGTGAGCAACTTGCCTTGGTGCATGAGTTGGCCAACTTTGACAAAACCCGATATAGTTGGATCTTCTACTAGCGAGTGTTATTGATCTGTGTGTACATGATCCGATCAGTTGTGGCCTATTCCATGCAGTCTGGGTTTAGATCAGTTGGTGTGAGTTGTTTTGTAATGTCGGATGTGTCTAACAAAGGTAGAAAATATGGTTGAAGGCGATCTACATTGAACATTGGGTGCAGACCAAGGAATGGTGGAATGTTGAGCTCGAAGGCATTGTCCCCTACAACCTTGGTGATGGTGTACGGCCCATATCGAAGTGGGTGAAGCTTGTGGTGGGGTCCAGTGAAGCACTCCTTCTGCAAATGTAGCCAAACTTTGTCACCCACCTGGAACATATGTGGCACCCGATGTTGATCATGGCGCTACTTGTACTTAGCATTGGCTATGTCCAATATATCATGGACCTGCTGGTGGACGTGTTGAATGCGCTCAATGAAGTTCTTAACCCTGTCGGCTTCGAACTAGACATGAGCTGAATCTGCTTAAGTAGCTGCAAATGGTATGGCCACATCAATGGGACATAATTGATGAAATCCCAGCGCTACCTGAAAGGGGTTGTAGCTCGTTGAGTTGTGGAGAGCTTTGTTGTAGTTGTGTTGGACATAGGGGAGGATTTCATCCCATGTGCGTGGATGCTTCGAGTTGCACATGCGTAGAATGTGTACGATCATCTTGTTGACGACCTCTGTTTGGCCATAAGTTTGGGGATGGAAAGTCATGGACTTAGGGAGTTTGGTATCTAGCATCAACCAGAGATTTGACCAAAATGCACTTAAAAATTTGCTATCCCGATCTGAGACAATGGACTGTGCGATCCCAAAGTGTACCCACACTCGCTCAAAAAAGCTTAGCAATGGCCTTTGTTGTGATACTCTTCTTACAGGCCGCCATAATGGCCATCTTAGAGAATTTGTCGATGTCCACAAAAACGCAGTCATTGTCGTGCTTAGTAGAAGGAAGGCCCGACATGTAATCTATGAAGATGGATTCCCAAGGTCGATTAGGAGTAGGCAAAGGAGTATATAGGCTTTGTTTCTTGATGGTTGGCTTGGCAACGACGCAAGCAGTGCAAGATTTAATGTACCTCCCAACATCGTGACAAAGGTTCGGCCAATAATACTTTTGCAGTACTGTCACTATTTTTACTCTGAAATGTTCGACGACCCGACTATAGTGCGCCTCCCAAATCATCTTGGCACGCTCGCTTGAAGGAACACAAATGTGTCCCAGGTGGCATAACAGTGCATCCTGGAGGTGAAAATTTGGAACTTGCTTACCTTCCAGGAGTGTCTAGTATGTGTTGTCAAATTTTGGATTGCTCTCGTAAAGATGCAGCCACCCCGAAGTCTCGTGCCCACAGGATTCGAGCACAGTGATCAGGGCCACGACTAGTGGTCGGTTGAGGCAGTCTACAACATTATTGGGGCCGCCCTTCTTGTACTTAATGTTCAAATGGAATTGTTGCAGGTATGTGGACCATTTTTGATGGCGATCATTATGTAACTTCCCTTGCATCTGTATGAACTATAGGGGTCGGTGGTTTGTGTGGATGATCGTTTCCTTCTCCAGAGTGTAATGCTTCCATTGACAATAGCCCTGTACAATGGAATACATTTCTTTGTCATAGGTGGGATATTTTCGCACTATGTCTGAAAGTGTCTCACTATGGTAAGCCACTGGATGCCCCTACTGAGTAAGAATTGCACCAATAGCATAGTCGGAAGCATCTGTCTCAATCTCAAATGGTTGTTGCAGGTCTGGTAATGTGAGCACAAGTGTAGAGCAGAGGCACTGCTTCAACTCGGAAAACGCCTTTTCTTGGGTTTCGAACCAAAAGAACTTTGCTTTCGCTTCGCCCTTGGTGACTTGACTTAAATGCCAAGTAATATGAGAGAACCCCAACAAGAACTTGTGGTAGAAATTGGCACGGCCCAGAAAGTTGCAGAGCTCTGTTAGAGTGGTTGGGACTGGCCAATCACGAATACTTGTATCTTGGCTGGGTCCACATGCACACCCTGCTCATCAATGATGTACCCCAGATATTGAACCTAAGTCATGCCAAAAATGCATTTTTTTTAGATTGGCACACAACTTGTGTTGTCGCAGGGTTTAGAGGACCTGTCGAATATGGTGGAGATGCTCTTCCCAACTCTGGTTGAAGATCAAGATGTCATCTACATACACCACCATGAATGCATTGGTGAAGGGCCGCAAGATGTCGTCCATCAATCTCATGAAGGTTGTGGGGACATTCGTCAACCCAAAAGGCATGACCAACAATTCGAAAAGGCCCTCCTTGGATTTGAAGGCAGACTTCCACACATCAGAGGATTCGATAGGCACTTGGTGATAACCAGACTTCAAGTCAATCTTGCTAAAATATTTGGCCCCCCTTGAGCTGGTCCAGAAGGTCATCAATCTGTGGGATTGGGTACCTATTCCAGACAATGATCTTGTTCATCACTCGATAGTCAATACAGAGTCTCCAGGTCCCATCCTTCTTCTATACCAATGCAATCGAGCTCACACAAGGTGATGAGATTGGCCTAATGTGTCTTTTCTACACATATCATGAATTTGCCTCTTAATCTCATCGTTCTCCATAACAGAGCGTCGATAGATCGGTCCATTGGGTAGTGGCATGCCCAGGGTCAAATCAATGGAGTGCTTGACCTGACAGTGCAGAGGCACCCCCGTAGGTGAGGCGAAAATGTCCCTGTACTCCTCCACGACCATATCCATCTGTTGTTGTGCGAAGGAGCCATGTTTGGAAGTCATGGCCACAATCTTCTTCTTTCCCTAAGGGTAAATCATAAGGAAAACAAATTTCCCGGACTATGAAATGATCTTACTGCATTGCTTTGCAGAGATCAATGAGATGACGGTAGGCGAGGCTACCTTCGGTATACTGTACAATTTATTGCCCAAAGTAATAATCACAGAGCGAGGTCTAGACTCATATACAGCATGTCGATTCCACAAGTATGGTTGTCCTAATAATACATCATAAACTTCAAGAGGAGCAACATGACACAGTACCTCATCTGTGAAGGGCTTGATGCTGTAGGGAAGGCGGCACTGTTGGCTAACGCAGAGATCTCATCCTTGGTGAATCCACTCGATGGTGTACAGTTGCAGATGTGTTGTAGTCGATAGACCCAGCCACTTCACGAACTCTGCTGAAATGAGGTTGTTTTGGCTCCCACTGTCAACAATGGACTGCAGCAGAGAACCCTTCACCCACATTTGTGAGTGGAAGAAGCATTCCCCCTCCTCTAGAGCTTCAAGCTCATTCTTCTGGATCTTGGTGGTGGCCACAGTGGCACTGGGCTCTGCATCAATGATCTGCTTCCCTTTGTCATTCCCCTTGTCGGGTTCTGACTCGGAGTTAGAACCTGCATCTAACTCAGAAGCCTTCAGCTCAGCCACCAGTGACTACTTTGCCCGACACTCACTTGTGTTGTGAGTGGAGCTCTTAAGGAACTCACACATTTTCCCGTGTCCTTCTTTGTCTTCGGGGTGTTATTCTTTGCTTGTGGCTTCAGCGGGTTGTCATGGGTCACTCCATCTTGGCTTTATCCTTTGCTCTGCGGTTTGGGGGTGCCTTTCCCTTGCTTTGGATTCGCAGATCCAAAGTCTCGCTTCTTTTGTTTAAACTTCTACTCAATATTGACAGCATATCGGTACGTCGTGTCGAGCGAGGAGATGTCTGGGAACTCCATCTCATCCTGGATATATCTATGTAGACAGCGGCGGTACTTAAGTACCAAATGTCGTTTTGATACCAATGATCCGAACTTAAAGAGGTACGCAACAAATCACAGATATAACCATAAATACAGAGATGCAACAGAAATAACACTCCATTTCATTAATATCAAACACTAAAATATGTTACAAATAGAATGGAAATAAACTAGCTCGGGCGATGGTAGCTTATCTCTGAGAAGAGATGTAGTGGCTACATGCCTTTGAACTATGTTACAATGAGGCTCGAAAGCCTATTTATTATTAAGAAACAATGGAAAACCCTAAACATCCAAAAACCTAACCCTAAGAAATGAAGCGCCAAAACTATGGGCCCCGTTTGGGTAAATTGGTACATCAACTTCCCGAGGTCGTAACTTTGGCATACGATCTCCATTTGATGCGCACAATACCTTGTTAGAAAGATTTATTTGAGGACTACAACTTTTGAGTGGCAAACATTTGTTGAAGACTCATGTTTGCGCGGTTTTCCAAAAAAAATATCATTTAGGGCTTCAAAATGGTTCTAGAAGTTTAGGACCCAAAAATTTGCCAAAAATAGTAAATTGTGCTACAATTAAGGAAACTGAAAAACTGAAAGAGACAGTGGTAGGGGTCCGAGAGAAATAGGTGAGTGGCCACCAACATCCACCTGGATCAGTGCTAGACTCACCCAAACCCTCTCACATGGTCTCCACCATCATCTGGCCTTTGGAATAGGGCAAAGTCCATCAAGAAAGTTAAGGGCCAGTTTGGGGGCATCCTAGGTCCATTTAGGCACATCATCAATCAAACCAATGCCTTGGCTTCTTGGCTCAGTAGTTCAACATCTAGAGGCGTTGCAAGGGGCATACAACCATGTGGAGGCTCCTTAAAGCCCAACGCTCATTTCAGGAAGGGCAACATCATGGCTAGAGTGTCAATGTGTTCTCAAAGCTAGGGTAGATGTCCTTTTTACTGTGTTGGAAAGGTGTCAAGCCATCCCTCAAGGGATCTTTGTTGCATGTGTGACAAACCACCTCAAAAATACCCTCAAGGTCAATCGAGATCAATGTCATTAGGGATCAAAACCATTGAAGTATCATTGTGGACCATAGCCAGTGTTAGGGGCACAAAAATACTTCACAAAAACCTTACCTTCAAATGTCTTTCTAGTTCATCACTTGTAAGCAAGTTATCATACTTATGTTAGGAATGATTTTTCAATTAACCCTATTAGGTGTTTCCATCCCCGAAGGGGAGGGACAATTCCTAGGTAGGCCCATCAATCCATAGATGCATGTGATAAATGTGGCAATGGAATGGGAAAGACTTCAAGGAAGATGCCACGGCCATGGTACCAACCAAAGGAGGTCCAACATCTTGAGTATAATGATGATAAGAGGGAGCAATCATGGAGGCATGAGTTACCACTTTCCTCGGCTTACTTTTTCCACCACACTAGTGCACCATTTGCTTTAATGATTTTCTTTCTTTCTCGCATAGCTTAGGTGACCCAGCTTGCTTTATGCTTTTTTGACACCCCTTAAAGATGTAGTTTATCACTCATCAAGGTTGGGACATTTATAAGTTTATTTATTCAGATAACACATGAAATGCTTCGAAATTGGGTGATGGCTAATGAGCAAGGTAGATCTCGTGCTAGGCTTTTGCCCACACGCTATTACATGTCCAAGCGATCTTTTACATTTTTCATTTTTTTTCATTTGTGGCTTCATATGCTTTTATCTTTCTTTTAGCTGCATCAACCTCTTAGGGAAAATTTCCAAGCCCTAACTCAAAGATGAGGATAGAGGGTGCTAGTCCCAATGACCAATGACAATCAACCCAAATAATGGAAGTGCATATAAGGGAGAAGTGGAAGGTGATAAGTATGAATGATGTTGGGCATGATATATCAATTAGTGCCTCCTAATAGTGCCCCTCCTAACAGTGGAGGAAAAGGGCCTCAAGGGAGGTCACATTGGACTAGGGGCAATGAATAATCTCGCATGTGAAGTATGGAAACAAGGGTACAATCAAGAGCAGTTAATCATCCACCTTGGCCTAGGATCCATATTAGTATGCCCCAAACATTAAATGTAATCACATCATTACAGAAATGCTTAGTGTACCTTTAGATAGATGACCCACCTTGCTTAGAGAAGTATGCTAGATGGAAGAGAGCATTGATTGAAGCATAGGTTGAGAGCTCTAAAGTAAAGTTATATGTGGATCATCATAGGGTTGTTGGTTGGTTGGCTAACCAATGGGGAGAAAAAAATTCTCCAAAGGGTTACTGGCTTTTGGGGGGTAACAGAGAAACTTCTTGCTATTCCTAGAGGTGTATATGTATTTATTTCATGTAGCTTTGGCATGGTCAAAATCATAATTCGCCCTTACCTCCCTAGATTTGTTTTGTTGGATGTTGTCCACTTACTATTTTGGGGTTCGAATACTTCATCTTGCACATTCATCCATGGAGGTAGTTACCTAAGGGTTTGCACATGTGGATTGGTTGTATGCATCTTGTGGACAACTTTCTATTTTTAGAGGTTGGTTATGGAGCATTCTCCTAGGAGGAATATTTTTATTTTTATATATCTAATACACCTTGGAAGACACACTTTGTGAGCCCTTCTATGTGGACCCTTGAGTACATTCTCCTTGACTAGAGAGTATTTTATTATATTTTCCATGCATCCATTCTTGGAGGGAAAAATTTATGTGGACCCATATAGGATTTGACTTGGAATGATAATTGTGGTGCATCATCTCTTGGAGACTATTGTTGCTTATTATTTCCTATTTTTGGATGACGACAACCTCTCGTGAAGAGGGTAGTGTCCACATGCCTTGATATTGTCAACCACGGACTTAAATACTTCATTTTTACAATTTGTTTATTTTTCATGGGATTAGAAAGATAATATATTTTATTGTATGAAAAACTTAACTCATTCGATATAAAGAAGAGATTTCCTCCATTTCATTTGTAATTAGCAATTGGAAATTTGGGGATTAGAAAAACGGAGTATCAAGATTAGGAATTGAAGTTTGATGCAGCTCCTTTGCACTACCATTATTGAATATTAATGGAAGATTGAGGTATTGATCCACTTTGAAATATGCTTTATTTTGCCCCTCAATTTTTTGTTCATGTTATTGCAGATTCTTCTTCTTGTTATTCTTTTATAAAGGATTAGGAATGAATTTATTTTATATTGCACTTGTTCTCCTGTCTTCTATCAACTAAGTTGCAGATTTGGAAGCACGTCTCAGCCATTAAAACAACACCTTTATAATTTGACTAACAAATGGTGATCTAAGCCCTCCAATACTACTTTTCTAAAATACATCTCAAGAAAATACTTAAGGTTCAAATGTATCAAATTAGGCCCCTTCTACCTTAAGTATACAAGCTGAATGTATCAAATAGTTTCTTCATCTATTAATTAATGGAAGAAGGTAATCAACTAGCAATCCTTTCTGCCATATGACATGCTTGAAAGTAGTTATTTGTAACACATTAGTTCTTTCATTCATCCAATAGCTTATGACTCCATTGACCCATGCTTGATAGGCACTATTAGTTTTTCCAAAAACCCAACACACAGTATTTAATTCCAAGCAATAAAATCATTGAATAAACACACAACTAGATTCCTAACAAAAACTATTTAGTAGAAGCTATTAATAAATCTAAGGCATTGAGATTAGGTGATTTCTCTTAGGTGATTTCTCTTAGTTAGATAACTGCTTGTGAATGCTTTTTACTTCTTGATTAGGATCTTCTTTTACTTACGTTATTATAATGTTATTCTTCATCAAACAACTACCAAGCATAAACCATAAAGAGACAAGAGACACAGAATATATGCTATCAGTTAGGACCAAAACTTCTCACACTTTGAGAGGAAAACCAGAACAAATTCTTCTTCTTATAGAGATTCCAATTAACGAATACCAAGACCAAGATCCTTGACCTATTTGCCACTCCAAGACCAAGACACAAGTTCCTTTGATGAGGTCCTTAGTCAACGTTAGTCAACCCTCTGCTCCCTCCTCCTTGGTTCCTCTTCAACTTCGGCTTCCTTCTGCTTCAGACTTTCGGCCTCCTTGAATTAGGTCTACAATCCTTGACCCTAATTCAAAAACCCTAACTTATGCATAATACCTTTTCTTATGCCTTGATTTCCTTCACTTGGATACGGTCTCCTAGCTTCTCTCGGCCTCCCCTTTTGACTTGTACTTATCCCAGTTCGGTTACCTTGGAAAACTGTAAATTGTTCGGCCTTACTGCAGTAGATGATCTCCTTCTTCTTCGCACGTATGACAGCAAAACCACTCTAAAACAGACCCAAAAATGAAGCTAAGAACTTTGCTCTACTTCCTTCTTCCTTCGCTGAAGAGTAGGCCTCCTTCTAAGTGATCCTCACACTTCTAGATTTCATAATTGCTTCACCAAAAATATGATCCTGAAATGGGGCCGAGTTTCCATATTTATAGTTGTTTCTTCATCAAATAAGCCGGCTTGTTGGAGGGTAAGCCAACGTGTCATTTGGAGGAGATCATTTATTCTATTTTGAAGCTGACTTGAAGGAGAGGTCTTGTGCTTGTCTTGGAGGGTTTTCATACTTATTTAATGACATACAAAGTGTAACATGCCCAAGAAGGGTCCTTCATACATGACATTGACTCAATTTGACTTTTATGACTAGATGACAAAACCTAAAGGCTCACAATGGGAGCCATTACTAAAAATAAAATTCCTTGCTCATGAAATCCATGAGACAAGCATTACAATAATAATTTACTTTTCTTTTCTTTTCATCAATTACATAAAATCACAATTACACATGTCATTATGAAGACCGAACATAGTGACACTTTTCAACACCCCCTCTTAACTAGGGAGGTATTCATAATGGTACTTGGTCATTCTCAATCTGAAGAATTTCTCATAAGAAGAGTTAGATTGGTAACACATTTGTTTAGCATCATATCAACCAACATTGTCACATAGCAAGGCCTTGACTAACAACTCTATCTCTCCACAGGATCTGAGCAAAATGTTGGCGAGACAAATGATGTATAGACATCCTCATCATTGTCTCCCTCGAAACATACCCTAGTCGGGTTCTTAGGGTGTGTTCCACTAGGACTATTCATATCTTGGATTCTCAAACCTCAAAGAATATCGATCCTCTACGACTACTCTTATCTTGGATGCCCTAACTCATCCTCAAAGAGCATCAAATGTCAGATTGGGAACCCATCTGTTTAGCATCATATCAACCGGCATTGTCACATAGCAAGGCCTTGACTAACAACTCTATTTCTCCATGAGACCTGAGCACAATGTTGGTGAGACCAATGATGTATAGACACCCTCCTTATTGTCTCTTTCGAAACATACCCCACTCAAGTTCTCAGGGCGTTCTACTAGGACTATTCTTATCTTGGATTCCTAGTCCTCAAAGAATAACAGTCCTCCACGACTACTCTTATATTGGATGCCCTAACTCATCTTCAAAGAGCATCGGATGCCAGATGTTTACCCAATCCTCCATTTTGTCGTCCCAAGTGAAGACAAGAATGATGTGTCTATCTCTCCCTCTTAATTAGGGAGGACATATCTATTCCAATAAAGGAATGTACTCATTCCTACAGAAGTATTGTACTTAAGCTCCCTCTTGGCTTAGGAATTTTGCTTCCAAGTTTCTACCAAGTAAGAAACTTGTTTCCAGGCTCCCTCTTAATTAGAGACCTACATTAGCTCCTTAGGTGGAGATGATGGGACAACCAGCTGCTTGAAGAACTCCTCCTCATAATGTCATGAACTTTTATTCATTATTCAAGAGTCTTCATGTTTTTGGGACTTCTTTGTAGGGCACAAACCATCCATCACTTTTACCCATGAGTTAGTCATGTCATAATTGGAAAGTGATCTATATGTTCATATTTGGCCTTCATTCATGCCATGTTTCCTTCTTCATGCCATGCTTCCATCAAGATCTTTCATCCTACTACATGGGCATCGATGATGGAATATATATCCATAGATTTTCCCTTGGAATCCCTGCATAAGCCCATCTCGATATTTGTTCAAAAATAAGAAATGAACATTTAAATCAAAATTACCTTTGTGATGGTCTGTCATCATGACATCTTCTAATTTGCATCAGCATCCTGCATACATATCGACACATCTCCCAAAGAATATATATATATATATTGTCAAGGGTCTCTTTATTTTTCTAGATTCCATTAGAATCTTCATATCTTTCATGGAGATATCCTAGTCAAATATTCTTGGTCTATGGATGTTGATTGCCTTTTTCCATGGTTGCATATCCAACGATCTCTTCCTTCCTTTCATCACACATTTCATTCTCAGAAGCTTCCAATCAAAGTTCCTCCAATTAATGTCAACCACCTCATACTTCATATGAGGACATATTATGTTGATTTCATCTAGTGAATGTGTGACCCATGCATTCTTGCATTCCTTTGAGGGAGGAGATCTTTCCTTTTGATTATGCTCTCAATATAGAGCATTGATGCATGTTACCTGCAACCATATGACTCTACAATATCGAATGTAAGCATACATACCTTATTTTTTTCTTTAGGTCATCCAGACTTCCTATAGCATCTCCCTTGATTGAAAAAGATTCAATCCCTTGCTTCGCTTCTTTTATGTCACCATACCATCATCCCATGAATTCCACAAGTTTGGAATTCTTGATGAAACACTTGCTTCCTCTCTTGATCATTGAACCTTTCGATGAAGATTCCATCAGAGAATCTTGAGGATCTAGAGTATCTAGAGTATCCCCATCTAGCAAATGTTTCCTTTTGATAGATGTATGATGAGCCTTGTACTAGATGGCCCTTTTCTTTCTTTTCCATAAGTTCCACTTATGTTACAAATGAGGTTTCCAAGAGCTATATCCTTCCATAGCTCACTGCCATGTTTCAACCATCTTTCATGCTTCTCTATGTTGAAGTCACAAGCTCTGTTTTCAATGCTTCTATGATGCCTTGATGTATCCCATTATTTTCCTTAGTGAATCATGATATCCATATCTTACAACACAAGACTTAAGAGGTTGAAAAGAACTTATGTGAGGAAGACTATCTCAGTCATAATACAGATCTCTTACTTCCTCTTTCTTGTACTTCTTCAGTTATATGGCCTTCTTCTCTTCCTCTTTTGTTATTGCCCTTCTTGATCTTTGAACAGTCTCTTTTGTAGTGCCCATATTCTTGACACCCATAGCATTGAATCTTAGCCATGTCCCTTTTCTTTTTCCGAGAACCAAACTTCCCAAATTTTTCCTTTCTTCTTGTCATGGTAGCATAAGCTTGATTTTGCTCACCTACTCCCACATCAGATTTGGCCTTTAGTCTAGATTCTTCAATCTTGCACAGAGACCATAGATCCTGGAATGGAGTAGCTTCTTTCTTCCCACAATACTTGAAGTAAAGTTACCCCACTCCTCCAGTAGTGCATTTAGTACAACTATAGTCATTTCTCTATCAGACATGACTTCTCCCAAATCTTGAAGTTGATCTCGAATCTCAAATATCCGCATAATGTATGAGGCTATTCCACCTCCCCTTGACATCTTTAGCTTGTAGAGTTCTTGCCTTAATGAGATGACTTCTCCAGCAGTGCTTACGGAATACAACTCTACTAGTTTGTCATAGATTTCTTTTTAAGTTTTGAGTTTGGATACATATGGGGTGAGGGGATCTTTGATGGATTCTATGAGAATCCTTTAAGCCCTAACTTCCCCTTTCATATATTTTGCAAGAGCTTGCGCATCTTCCTTTCCTAGTTTTGTGATAGATCCTTTGACATGTTCCATCACCTCATTTTCAATGCGATTCAGATTTGTCTTTTTCTTCCATGCAAGATAGTTTGAAGCCCCGACCAGTTTGTTGCTTTCCTTGCAAAAAAAACATTTTGAGAGATTCAGATGGGGGCATAAATATACTTACTTGATAGGATGCTCCTTGTTGCTCCCTTGATGTTGATAATGATATAGAGAATAGAAAACTTCTTCCTGAAGAAGATAGTTTTCTTCAATAATGATCCTCGATCTCATAGAGAGAGAGATCCTTTAGACCCTTTGATGGTGGTGTCTTTGTTGATAAAGATCTTCAACAGTAAGGATCTTGCTTCAACAAGAGAGAGATCGCCTTATAATCTTGATGACAACACCTTTTTATCTAGCATCCTTTGAACAGTGTTCAAAACACTTCAACTTCAAAGTGATTGAGAGCGGATCTCAAGAATGGTTCTTTGATTGATGATAATATGATCTTGATTTTGAAGCGTTTTTCTTGGATGAATAAACTTCTGGCTTACCTTGATTCGTAGATCTCTTCAACTTGAGTAGATGTAGAGTTTTCATTGATGATGAGGCCAATACTTCTTTGTAGACTTCTTTGATCTAGCGTTATGATGCTTCCTTTGAAGATCTTGACTTCTAGATGATCTTCGTTTTGATGCCTTCCTCGAGATTTGATCATTGAGTGTCCCTTGATAAAATGCCTTTCCTTGATTTAGTCACCTTAGCTCTGATACCATGTTGAGAAATCTAGGGCATTGAGATTAGGTGATTTCTCTTAGTTAGACAATTGCTTACGAATGCTTTTTACTTCTTGATTAGGATCTTCTTTTACTTATGTTATTATAATATTATTCTTCATCAAACAGCGACTAAGCATAAACCATAAAGAGACAAGAAACAAAATATAGGCTATCAGCCAGGACCAAAACCTCTCACAATTGAGAGGAAAACCCAAACAGATTCTTCTTCTTATAGAGATTCCAATTGACGAATACCAAGACCAAGATCCTTGACCTATTTTCCACTCCAAGACCAAGACACAAGTTCCCTTGATGACATCCTTAGTCAACATTAGTCAACCTTCTGCTCCATCCTCCTTCTTGACTCCTCTTCAACTTCGGCTTCCTTATGCTTCAGACTTTCGGCCTCCTTGAATTAGGTCTGCAATCCTTGACCCTAATTCATAAACCCTAACTTATGCATAAGACCTTTTCTTATGCCTTGATTTCCTTCGCTTTGGATAGGGTCTCCTTCTAGCTTGTCTCGGCCTCCCCTTTTGGCTTTTGTACTTATCCCAATTCAATTACCTTAGATGACTATAACCTTTTCGGCCTTACTATAGTTGACAATCTCCTTCTTCTTCACACTTTTGACAACAAAACCACCCTAAAACAGATCCAAAAATGAAGCTAAGAACTTCGCTCTACTTCCTTCTTCCTTCGTTGATGATTAGGCTTCCGTCTAAGTGATCTTCACACTTCTAGATTTCATGATTGCTTGACCGAAAATTTCATCCTGAAATGGGGCCAAACTGCCCTATTTATAATTGTTTCTTCATCAAATAAGACAACTTGTTGGAGGGTGAGCTGACGTGTCATTTGGAGGAGATTGTTTATTCTATTTTGAAGTTGACTTGAAGGAGATGTCTTGTGCTTGTCTTGGAGGGCTTTCATACTTATTTAATAACTCATACAAAATGTAACATGACCAAGAAGGGTCCTTCATACATGACATTGACTCAATTTGACTTTTATGACTAGATGACAAAACCTAAAGGCTCACAATGGGAGCCATTACTAAAAATAAAATTCCTTGCTCATGAAACCCATGAGACAAGCATTACAATAATAATTTTATTTTTCTTCTTTTCATCAATTACATAAAATCACAATTACACATGTCATTATGAAGACTGAACCTAGTTACACTTTTCAACAAAAGCAAATTACGATCTAAATCACAATCAGATTTTTGCTCAATAAATTAGTTCATCATTAATAAACTCAGAAATTACTTGGGCTCCTGTCTTGGGATAATGCCCCAACTGAGAAAATACATATTACAATGCTTTGGATATGATACAGTAAATCTACTCTCTTGCAGCTCTGGATCTCCAGCCCCTCTGCACTCTCTCAGAGCCAACACACGCTCACTGAGATGCCACTCTCAATCTTGTGTTGTTGTGCATCTTCTCCTCACCTTAGCCTTGCCTTTATAACTTTACACTGAGCCAAAACCCTAATCCTAACCCTCACCCTAATCTCAAAGTGATTAACAGTCAAGATTAGATCTCACATCACTTGAGATCAACAGTTAAGATAAAAACCTATTCACAAAGGTAAATAAGTTATTTTATCTAGGTTTTTATTTTAGCTCAATAAAGCCAACATATTAATATGTGTTTTTTCACAAGTTAAGCTTCAACTAAGTTACAACAACAACTTGCTCAACCTAGAGCAAGTGTTCTAAGGTGACGTGGGTGATTTCTACACGCCTAGACCAAGCTACAATCTTCAACACTCCCTCTTAGCGAGGGAGGTACCTCTAGAAGAACCTCCTCCACCTAGATCTATCTCGAAGCCCATCTTAGTATCTATAGGTGCTCCCTCTAACCCTAAAGATTGTCCTGCTACCTAACCTAAAACTTGAGCTAAGAACCTATCACAACTAGTCATGATCTGAGGAGTACTATCACACTCCTGAGCATCTATCAATGTCATATCATACCAACTGAGACTCCTAGAACTACCTGAAGAATCACACTTCCTAGTCAGTTGTCCCCGCAGTAACTAAAATTGATCATGTATCCAAGATCCCCTTGGATACACCCACAGGATGTCCTAGCAACCTGTATGACTACCTCTGTTTGATACCAAGCACTACTACTTCATCCAAGGTCGCTCCCTCTAAATATAGAATCACCTGTCCATCCCGAAATAAAACTTTATATCCATTATCCTCCAAGGTTGATACTAAGAGAACGCGTACCATCAGCCCTGGAACAAATAACATCCCTGTCACCTCCAAGAAATCCTCCTAACTCTAGCTGGAATCTGACACATCCAACCCCCTTCATTGCATGCATGGTACTAGTCCCAAATATCAAACTGTAGTCTGAGCCTATCTCTAAAATACTGTGGAACACTGACCTCATCCCCATCATGTGACTCGATGCTCTATTGTCCACTAGCCATAACCCACTATCCTCATACAAAACAGTACTATCGTCTGAAATACAGGTAGAAAGAGAAAACTCTTTCTCAAATTTCTCCGTAAAGTCATCAATCTCAGTTGATGTGTAGCCACCTGAGTCTCTTTCTTCTTCTTCTTGTATGGACATTGGCTCACATAGTGACCAACCTTGTTACACGCAAAGCATTTCACTTTGCTCATGTCCTTCACAGAAGCAGATCCCCTACTTCCCTTTGCTTTGGCCTTTTGCAACAAGAGAAACACTTTGATTATCATCCCCACCATTATGTTCGCCTACATTTTTGGAACGTCTCCTTGTCTCTTCTGTACGAAATCATCCCACAATCTATCCCAATTGGGCAGATTTTCCCGTGCAATAATCCCATCAACAAAACCATCCCATTTTGAAGGAAAGCCACTCAAGCTTGATTTAACCAACTCTTCTCTATCAATAGTTTCCCCTATTGTTGCCAAATCCTCTTTAATCTAAGTAATCTTGGTTAGGTATGATGCAACTATGCCAGTTCCATACATCCTGGTGTTTCTCAGTTTGTCTTTCAACACCATTTTTCTGTTTTGGTTTGTACTCTAGTATAACTTGGTTAAGGATGCCCACATCTCAAAGGCATTCTTCTTCCTTGTCACATGGCGTATAATATGGTCTTTTAATGGAATCCATGATTATTCTTTTGGCCTTATGTTCCTCTTATTAAACTCATCCAACTGAGTAGGCTCTGTATGAATAGTGACAACCTTCTCTACAATGTCACATAACTCCTGCTCAAACAACAAAACAATCCACTCCTTCCATGGGATGAAGTTTTGGCCCATCCAACCTATCCTCAAAATGTAACCCAGTAGCCATCACAAACCCCACTGACCAGTGTTGCCCTATTTAGGCATTGACCTCTGCAACATTCCCGCACTGTGCCCTCACAAGATCAATATTCCAATGTTGTTGCACATCTTGGCTGCGGTTTGATGACAATCTTGTCGCCTCTTCTCTATCAACCCGCAGCACCCTCACTTTGTTCACACAGTTGATCTGCCCCACCAGTTTGTTTTCCTTGGCTCATCTGGTCTATTATGCCTGAGTCCAACTCTTTTTTTGTTGTGCAGACTTTTTATGGTGGCCAGCCTGCTCAAATCTTCTCTCATGCAACAGCCCGTAAGACCTGCTCCTGCCGTCATTGTGTGTGATCTACCTATCGATTTCTCCACCTTCATCTCTGCTTGTCAAGCCACAAACCTTACTTGTTCGCCACCAAACTTTCTTCCTCTCTGCAGTTGTGTTGACCCCCAACGGGCAACATTGCGCGATTCCTCTCCGCTGCAACCCACACGCTCGAAGCACGTCACGACTGGCGATGGCATTGTTCGGTTTTAGCGTCTAGAGGCTCAACTATCACTGCCTCTATGTCCTCTTGCTCTCAATTGGTGGCAGCGTACAGAGTCAAGGTCGTCATTAAAGTGGCAACACTGACTCAACAGACAAATCAAAACTTGATAGTTGTTTTCTTATTGATCGGTATCAACGCCTCTGTTTTAATTAAAAAATTTGAGTCTTCTTTACCCTAAAATCCGACTTTATCTAAGTTTTTATTTTAGCTCAATAAGCTTGTTACCACACAATCTAGCAAGGCCCTGAGGAAGGGAAAACTTAAAGGGCAACTACTAGACTAAGTGACAACAATGGGGCAATGACCCATTGTCACCTCAGTCAAGGTCCCCCGAATTTTACGGACTTTCACTGAAGGGAGGAGTCCCGATAAGAAGGGAATCACATGGAATAAATACATCAATAATTTAGGTGTGAAGTGATTCTACCAAGCCCATTCAAGGAGTGTTAAGTTATGCTACGTTCTATGCTTAAAGCAGTTTACTTATCTTTCTTATTATTATCCACAGATTAGCAATCACGTGTACATAAAGTAAACTGCAAATAGAACATTAAATGATTGACAAAAAACAAGCCAAGACAAGAGACACAAAATGTGGCGGCTAGCTAGGGACAAAACACAATGTGGGGAAACCCTTTGATCAAATCTTCCTTTATCTTCAATAATTCAGCAAAGAAAAATAGTACATAAATCTGATTTACATCAGCAACAGCAAACCCTAGATCAACCAAACTAGGGCAGACAATATCTTGCAAACCGACCGTCGGATCGGCTTGATTCCTTCACCAAAAAATGTGGCCTTCATAAGAGAGTCAAATCCACCTACAGCGCAGTTCTGAGAGAGTCTGATGGTCAACGCTGGTCAAACCTCCGCTCTGCAGTTGCAGCCCTAAATTTTGTGTCTTCCTTCCACACGTGTGAGAGAAGAGTCTTTCTGCACAGTAGGAGAAGAGCCTCTTTTCTGCGCAGTAGAGAGAGAGAGATGTGATGAGATGAGTGAGTGCAAATGAGGAAAAGTCGTCCTGTATTTATACACAAATGTTGATGATTGAATAGATGTGACTGTTGGGCTTCTGAGCCTACATGAGTTGCTGGTCGACTTGATAATTATTCCATAATCAAAATAAATTCATATCTCCATAAATACTTATCGAAATCGGATGATCTTTAGATCAATCCTACACCTCTTGACAAGAGGAATCTAATAAAAATATTATCAGCCATGAATAAGATGACCCACATGGAGTTTGGCCCTAGTTGCCAATTTTAACACTCCCTCTCAACTAGGGAGAACTCCATCTACAATTCGTCTATCGGTCGCTACTATTCATCCATCAAATGCACTGCCCTATACAACTTGACCCCTACTCTGCTCTGCTCTATTTTGCCTACTCTGCTCTGTTCTGTTCTGCCCTGTTTTGATCTGCTCTACTCTGCTCTGTTCTGCTCTGCTCTACTTTGTCTGAATTATGACGAAGAAGAAATGATCAAGGACGTATCATACCATCCTCCACTAACTCAAATTCAATCTCAGTGTGTACCACTGGTCCCAGACCAATCCTCAACCCACCCAAAGTCAGTGTCATAGTGGATACAACTCCTACCACTCGTCCCAAACCAGTATCATCATCCACTAGCTCAAAGTCAGTTTCAGAGTGTGTACCACTGGTCCCAGACCAATCCTCAACTGACCCAAAGTCAGTGTGATAGTGGGTACAACTCCTACCACTGGTCCCAGACCAATATCATTGATCCTAGATCAATGAAGGTCATCCTAGCATAGGGAGTACGGTAGATACAACGATGCGTCCATCGGTACTACTATGGTCCCTATCCTCATTTCCCTGCTCATTGATCAGATGAGAGGTACTTCCCATGAGTCCCAGGCTGCATGGGTAGGATGCCTTAACAGGAGAACTAATCAATCATGTCCTCACAAGAGAACTAATCCTACTACACAATCGTCATGGAGAACATATCATCCAAACCTCACAAGAGAACTAATCATCCTACTACATAATCGTCATGGAGAATACATCATCCAAACCTCACAGGAGAACTAATCATCCTGCTACATAATCGTCATGGAGAACACATCATCCAGACCTCACAGGAGAACTAATCATCCTGCTACATAGTCGCCACGAGGTGTCACAGGGAAAGTTTTGAT
>APFE030900913.1:3219-49464 GCA_000404065.3 Pinus taeda | reverse complement strand
GGAAATAGTGCATCAGTCCTAGGTCCTTCATTTCAAATTCAGAAGCCAACTCCCTCTCACATTTTTGAATGAGAGGGTCTACACCTGTTAGAAAGAGGTCATCCACATACAACACCAGTATGAGAGGTTTGTCATCTTCAACCTTAAAGTAGAGGTTAGGATCGGCTCCACTCCTAGTGAATCCCAGCTTCATCAAGTAGCTATCGATCCTTTCATACCATTCTAGGGGTGCTTGCTTCAGCACATAGAGAGCCTTCTTCAACCTACATATATGAGATTTTCGATCATAAATCTCAAATCCTTTGAGTTGCTCCACATAGACCTCTTCTTTGATCGAACCATGCAAGAACGCGGTCTTGACATCCATCTGATGTAGGTTCCATCCTAGTGAAGCTGCAAGGGCTATGATCAAGTGGATGGTGGTATATCTGACAATAGGTGCAAATATCTCATCATAGTCTATACCTTACTTCTGGGAGAAGCCACGAGCGACAAAACGAGCCTTATATTTTTCCGTACTTCCATCTGTTGCATGCTTTATCTTGTAAAGCCATTTAGAAGTGACAATTGTCTTGTCCTGGGGTCTTGGAACTACTTCCCAGACATCATTCTTCATAATAGACTCATATTCTTCGATCATAGCATCCTTCCATACTTGATGCTTGATGGCATCTGAGAATGATGAAGGCTCATTTTGTATGATCGTGCTAATGATGGTCAGGTATCCCTGATACTTGTTGGGTTTCTTGCTTTCACAGAAGGTTTCTCGGGGTGCAGTGTGTCCTTCAGCATCATTGAGTAGCCCCCTAAGCCAAGAGGGCCTCTTCCTAGAAGAGGAAGGCTCAAGTGGATCAATAGGATCCATGGGTTCTTCCACATCATGCATTGTTTCATCATCCTTTTCTTTCGGTTCCCTAGTGTCGGCTTCTTGAGAGCTCCTCAAAGTCGGAAGATTGTCCACCTTGCTAAGAGCCATATCTTCATCAAAGGTGACATGATGACTAATCACGACTTCCCTTTGACCGGCTACATAGATTCTATAGCCCTTAGTATTTTCACCATAGCCCACGAACATTCCTTTCTTTCTAGATGCACCCAATTTATTCCTTTTCTCTTTCGGCACATGAAAATATACAAGGCTTCCAAAATTTCTAAAATGAGATACGTCAGGTTTCTTACCGATGAACATTTTTTCAAGAGTCTTGGAACCCAATGCTTGATGAGGGCATCGGTTTTGTACATATATGGCGGTGTTTACAGCTTCGGCCCATAAAAACTTCGGAAGTCTTTGATCATGAAGCATGGCACGAACAGCTTCCACAATTGTACGGTTCTTCCTTTCCGCCACACTATTCTATTCAGGAGTATATGGTGTAGTAGTCTCCCTCTTGATGCCAGCCTCTTTACAAAATTCATGAAACTCATTAGATTCATATTCAGTCCCATTATCAGTCCTTAAGATCTTGATCTTCTTTTTGGTTTGATTCTCGATCAAGGCTTTGAAGTGTCGAAACCAAGAGAACACTTCATCCTTCTTTTTCAAGAAGTATATCCAAGTCTTTCGAGAATAGTCATCTATAAGTAAGGTAATATGAATATCCTCCCAAGGAGTTCACAGGCATCATACCAGATATGTCTAAGTGAACCAGTGGTAATATATCAGAGGTCTTGCTTTGGCTTGAGGGGAATGGTCCCCTTTTGAACTTTCCTTCGGCACATCCCGGACATACACCTTCTTTCTCTACTCGAAATTCGAGCATCCCTGTTTCCATTTGTCTTACATTGAGTAGAGCTTTATAATGAAGGTGGGCAAACCTCTGATGCCAAAGTTTGGACTGAAGAGATGTGTCACAAGACATGACACCTAGCGGACTTCCACCAACCTGATATAATGAATCAACTCGAAACCCAAGAGTGAAGGCATCTTTAACATTAGTTTTCCATATACGTACCTTGCCATCGCTGAAGGTCACCTTGTAGCCTTTGTCTTCCATTGTCGAGATGGACACCAGGTTCTTTTTGACGTCAGGTACATATAATACATCCTGTAAGTGGATCGTATTACCTTGATTCAATTTAAGAGAGACATTGCCTACACCTTTCACAGGATATTTCATATTATCTCCAAGGACAATTTCCAGGTTAGTTGCTTTCTCTATCAGATTATGGAGAACTTCTTTGTAACCAGTGAAGTGCCTTGAGGCACCACTATCAATGAGACAAATTCCCATTGAGTCCGAAGGAGCAGAAGTAGATAGAGCAGCTGGAAGATAATATTCATCCTACTTATTATCAACAGTGTTGGATTCATACCTGGAATTTCTAGCCTTCTTGAATGGTTGTCCTCTTCATTGATTTCCAACACTCCTTTTACCTTTTCTATTAGATTTGCCATTCCTTTGATTGCCATGAGAGGGATTTTGATCATCGTTCCGATGTGAGTCCCTTCTATCAAGGCACTCCCTTACATAGTGGCCTGCTTTATCGCAAATGTAACATCGTCCTTTTCTTCCACCCTTAGGTCCAGCCTTTCTTTTTGATTTAGTCCCAGAATTATTTCTCTTCTTAGCATGAGAAGAAAAGGCAGTAGGAGGTCCTTTCGGCATGGGCATTTCTTGCTCTTCTACCCTTGTTTCTTCTTGAATGCATCTAGCCATTAATTCCTCGAAGCCAGGAATTACATTATTACTGTGGATTCTCCGGTCACTCATTCAAAAGATGCAAACCACAGATCTCTTAAATCCATAATTACATTATTGTTCAGAAGAGTAGTCGTGAACATGTACCATTCAGATGGTAATCCTCCAAGAGTCGCGAGTGCCATTTCCCTATCAATAATAATCTCCCCAACAGATAGGAGATTGTTCCTGATCTCGATGATTCTTAAGAAGTATGCTTGCATACTCTCATCTTTGCCCTTCTTAATTTCCTTTAGCTTATTTCTAAGAAACAAGACTTGATTTGCATCATTAACTTTAAATAAACTCACCAGTCTATCATAGATTTCCTTGGAGGTGTTCAGGTTGGAGATGTAGGCCACCAAGCACTTGTCGATAGAGTCCTAGATGATCTTCTTTGTTTTGACTTCGCCGGTTTTCCATTTGTTCTTGGCAGCAGCAGGTGCACTTGATGGAGGCTCAACAATATTGCCTCTCACATGGTCCAACACTCCTTGATCTTTTAAGGTTAGATCGAGAGACATCTTCCATCCGCGATAGTCAACTTTCTCACAGAGCTTGTCTTCGGCAGGGAAGAGTGTTGAGAACCCCATAGTTCTTTTAGGATAGCCTTTCCAATCTTCTCTTCGGTGATTGCTCTTGCTCTTGCTCGGGCTTTGTCTTCACCTCAGCTCTGATACCATGTTAAGTTATAGTATGTTCTATGCTTAGAGTAGTTTACTTATCTTTCTTATTATTATTCACAGATTAGCAATCACATGTACATAAAGTAAAGTGCAAATAGAACATTAAACGACTGACAGAAAACAAGCCAAGACAAGAGACACAAGATGTGGCGGCTAGCTAGGGACAAACCCCAATGTGGGGAAACCCTTTGATCAAATCTTCCTTTACCTTCAATAATTCAGCAGAGAGAAATAGTACATAAATCTGATTTACATCCGCAACAGCAAACCCTAGATCAACAATACTAGGGCAGACAATGTCTTGCAAATCGACCGTCGGATCGGCTTGATTCCTTCACCAAAAAATGTGGCCTTCATAGGAAAGTCAGTTCCACCTACAGTGCAGTTCTAAGAGAGAGTCTGATGGTCAACGTTGGTCAAACTTCCGATCTGCAATTGCAGCCCTAAATTCTGCGTCTTCCTTCCACACATGTGAGAGAAGAGTCTCTTTCTGCACAGTAGGGGAAGAGCCGCTTTTATGTGCAGGAGAGAGAGAGAGAGATGTGATGAGATGAGTGTGTGCAAACGAGGAAAATTCCTCCTGTATTTATACACAAATGTTGATGATTGAATAGATGCAATTGTTGGGCTTCGAAACCTACATGAGTTGTTGGTCAGCTTGATAATTATTCCATAATCAAAATAAATTCATATCTCCATAAATACTTATCAGAATCAGATGATCTTTAGATCAATCCTACACCTCTCGACGAGAGGAATCTAATAAAAATATTATCAGCCATGAAGAAGATGACCCACATGGAGTTTGGCCCTAGTTGCCAATTTTAACACTCCCTCTCAACTAGGGAGAACTCCATCTGCAATTCGTCTGTCGGTCGCTACTATTCATCCATCAAATGCACTGCCCTGGACAGCTTGACCCGTACTTTGCTCTGCTCTATTTTGCCTACTCTGCTCTGCTCTGTTCTGCCCTGTTCTGTATCTGCTCTGCTCTGCTCTATTCTGCTCTGCTCTATTCTGCTCTGCTTTGTCTGAATTATGAAGAAGAAGAAATGATCGAGGACGTATGATACCATCCTCCACTAACTCGAAGTCAGTCTCAGAGTGTGTAAAGCTTTAAAATGAAGAAATCAAGACCTAGGGTTTTAGATATGATGATGATAATAGGTATTCCTAAGGTCAAGATTCTAGGAGATAAGGCAGACCTCCCAAAGAGGATCTATGTAATGATTTAACACCTCTAAAAGACTCTTTGCTCTCTTTGAGAGATCTCAGAAAGACTTGCGCTAAACCTAGGGTTTTATGAATAATTGTGTGAAGAAAATCTTCCAAGATACTCACTAGGTAAAAGCAAGGGAGGAGAAAGGGTTTCTTGAGATTTATTCCAACAAATATTATACTCTTACAACCCTCAAGAAAGTCACCTATCCTAGGAAATACAAGTTAGGTGTCCCTTCTAGGGCACTCTTAGGGAACAAGAATTTATAGATGGATTATCATGAGAAATCCACCAAAACTGGAGATCCTTTAGGCGAGACACCAAGGAAGAGTTTTATCTGCATGGAATCCAAAAATTCTCCCCTAGCTAGTCGAGACACCAAGGAAGAGTTTTATCTGCACGGAATCCAAATATTTCGCGTGATGCCCTAGCTAGTCGTCCTAGGAAAGAGAGGCCGAAAATTGACAAAGGAGAAAAGATGGAGAAGAGAAGGGTTGATCACTAAACGACTTAGGCCAGTGCCTTCTCCCTTGGGTTTATGAAGTCCTAGATGCATTAGGTAAGCCAAATTTGTCTTCAAGGAGGTCAAAAGAGGATGCCCCTTGCTACCACCTTTCAACAATTACCTACTATTAGAATATGGAGTTTCATGAAGAAAAATAACATCCCATCACTAAGAACATTCATCGCATGCTATACCATGAATAACATATGCAAGAGCCAACCAAACAAAATCATTTTCAACAAAATTAGGGCACAATAGCATTTACTCTAGTTGCAGCAATTACATACATTAGACAATTTGCAAGGAAAGCTTTCATTCAATAAGAAAACTTACAAAATAGCCATGCAATATATCCATTCATATTTAAGAAGTAGCTCCAAGACAAGATCAAAAATCAGCTCCAAATATCATAGTGCATCCAAGATACTCCAAAAGATCCAAGAGAAAAAAATGTGAAATTGCCTATGAGGGTCGAAAATCCCAAGTGATAATGATGATTCAAAACAAATGAGGCTTAGTTCAATTTATATAAGCCTCTCTAAATCGAATTAGCCTAATTAGCCGCAAAACATTAAAATAATGGGCAGGAAACCAGTGTTGCAAACATCATGATTTTATTGTCCAATTATATCGGGGATTTTTTAAACTTCAAAAAATCGTGAAAAAATCGCGATTTTTTTGGTAAAAATAGAGTCGATCCATAAAAATTGTGGGGGCATAAAACAACGCGGTTTTAAAGGCTAAATTCAGTTTTTTTGTCTCATTTTGTACATAGAGGGCAAGAGTGAAAGCTAAAGAGGAGGAGAACTCATCTGCAAGGAAAAGAGAGGAGAAAAGTGAAGGACTTTAGCATCCCAAGAAAAAAAAATTAAGTTTGAACCAAGTTTCTTCAGGGAATTTGGCCCTCTTTTTGTTTTTTTCTTATTTTTCCTTGGGTTTCTATCACCCATTTATTTTCCATGATTTTTGTTTGGATTTGAGTGTGTTTTTTTGTCATTTTTGTTGCATTTAGTGGAGAGGGTTTTTTGGGTCAAAAATGCAAAATCTTGATTATTAGTTTGATTTGTTTAATTTCTTCTTGTGCCCTAGTTTTTTTCCATCATTTTTGTTTGGTTTGAATGTGTATTTTTTTCCATTATTGTTGCATTGAATTGAGAGTTTTTTTCGTGAAAAATTCAAAATGTTGTATGTAAATTTTAATTTCATTTATTTAACTTGCGATTCTTCTTGTGCCCTAAGTTCAAACTTCAAAACTTCAATCTTACATTAAAACTCAAGATTCAACAAAGTTACAAACATGCCAAGGAAATTGGACCCTCTGTCGGAATTTGGTGAACCTAATGGAGGATTTGAAAGATCAAATTTGACTTGCAAGTTATGTGGGCATCATATGACAAGGGGGTATACAGATTGAAGTATCACCTTGCACAAGTTCCTAGACATGAGGTAGGGCCTTGCTCAAAACAAATCTAGAAATCATCCAAAGAGCCCTCAAATCATTGGAAGAAATAGAGACAACAAATTCTCCAAGGCAACTCTAAAGAGTCAAATAGTACGGAGTAGAGTATCAAGATTGGGAGGTGACTGTGAGAGTGGTACTAGTTCTACTTCACCATCAGCATCTACACCCAACCCTATAGCTACCTCATCATTTTTTGTTTCTAGAACCATGCCCGGTGTACAACCATCTATCTCGTTAGTTATTAAAAAAAGAGAGAAGGAAAAAGCTGACAAGTTGTTGGGCAAGTTTCTTCTTTGGAGTGATATTCCTTTCAGCATTTCTAGGAACAATCCATTTTTCGAGCCAGTTGTTGATGCTATTGTTATTGTTGGGTCAGTGTACAAAGTCCCTTCATATGATGACTTTAAAGGGTGCACTCTTCAAAATGAAAAGGTTGACTACACTAAGAGATTGGAAGAGTTTAAGGAATCATGGGCACACACAGGATGCATTGTGATGTCAAATGGTTGGACCAATCAAAAGGGTAGAAGCCTTATTAACTTCTTGGTTAATTGTCCCAAGGGGGCAATGTTTATGAAATATGTTGATGTATCTGCACATATCAAAGATGCACAGTTATTATGTGATTTGTTAAATGTGTTCATTCAGGAGGTGGGTCCACAACATGTTGTCCAAGTGATAACGAATAATGCTGCAAATCATGTTGATGCTGGCAAGATGCTTATGGAGAAGCATCCTAACTCATTTTGGACACCTTGTGCTGCACATTGCATTGATTTGATGTTGGAAGACATACGAAAATTTCCTCTTGTCAAGGATATTATTGAATCATCAAAAAGCATTACAAAATTTATATATAATCATGCATCTGTGCTTCATTTGATGAGAACATTCACCAACAAAAAGGAGTTGGTGCCCCCTGCCATTACACAATTTGCCACAAGTTTCATATCTCTTCAATCCCTCTTGAATTCTATGTGGGATGTGAAGAGAATGTTTCTTTCAGAAGAGTGGTGTGCTTTGTCATATAGCCGCAAACTAGAGGGAGAGGCCATATGCAGGGTAGTTTCATACCAGGAAAGCTTTTGGGCGGGAGTGCAGGAGGTGTGTAGCATTATTGAACCTTTGGTAAAGGATCTTAGATTAGTTGATGGAGACAAGCTTGCAATGGGCTACTTGTATGAGGCCATGGATAGGGCCAAAGAATCCATTTGGAGCTACTATGATGATGAGGGGGGTGAGGGGTTTGAGAAATAATAACTCCTATGGGAAGTGATTGATGAGCGATGGAACAATACACTCCATCGTCCCATTCATGTTGTAAGGATCTCCCTGAACACCGCATTTTCTCACTGTTGTGGTTTCTTATTTGATGCTAAGGTCACGGATGGATTCTTCACTTGTGTTCAGAGGATGTTGTCATCTCCAGCAGAACGTGCAAAAATCTCCAAAGAAATGGAGATATACAAGATGGCAGGTGGCACATTTAGCTTTGACATGGTTGTTGTGGATAGGAAGACTAAAATGCCAGGTAAGCTTTAGTTTGTTTCAAATTTCATTATCTCTTCAAGTTCATACTTTGCTTCAACTTGCAAATTTTATTTTTTTTCTTATGTTTATCTTATTTGTTGCAAATGCATGGTGGAGAAGCTATGGTGGCAGAGTACCCAATCTCCAAAGGCTTGCCATTCGAGTGCTCAACCAAACATATATCTCCTCGGGATGCGAGCACAACTGGAGTTTATTTGAAAAAATACACACCAAGAAGCACAATAGGTTAAAATATTCCAAATTTCCAATTAATTTTTTGAATTCATCAAATAATATTTTTTTTTAATTATTAATTTATTATTTATAATTTATTAAT
The DNA here is from genome assembly GCA_000404065.3 of Pinus taeda. Classification (NCBI taxonomy): domain Eukaryota; kingdom Viridiplantae; phylum Streptophyta; class Pinopsida; order Pinales; family Pinaceae; genus Pinus; species Pinus taeda. The sequence goes on along the minus strand of APFE030900913.1, from coordinate 41,047 downwards.
TTATGACCCTTGCACAGGTTGGAGTCCCAACGACTTAATGACATGGTCTATGTCTACTACAATCTTCGATTGTGGGTGAAGCAGCTTGAGAGGACATCTGATGCGAAGGTCATCTCATTGGATGGGATTGGCACCATTGTTGCATGGAGGGATGAGGCCAAGAGGCCTACCATGGAGTCGGCCCCTAATTGGTTAGAGCAGGGGGTAGTGGAGGGGACAGAGGAGGAGGTGAGACCACCTACCCCTATCACCAGTAGAGGACATGGTCTACCTCCTATAACTCCTAGTTCTTCAACTTCTAGAGCACAGCAAAGTCCACCGCTAACCCCACAGCCTTCTTCATCTAAAGGAAAAGTTGTTACATTTTCTCGGAAGAGGGGCAGAGGAAATCAATGGTATTACTTATTTGGTTCATTTCATTGCATATGACATTGTGACTCATGATATGAGATACATTATTATATTTTTTGTTGCTATTTTGAGGAAGAGTTGGGACTTGGCACTTAGTATTCACTAATTCAGGACATGATTCACTGTTATGTGTGATGTAGCACTAGACATGATATTACACATCTTATATATTAGTTCTATTTTCATATTTATGTGTCAATGCATTTATTTTATGTGGTGGATGCTTTAGATATTAAAAAAATTGAAAAAAAAAATGAATATTTTTGTATTTACCAATTTTTTGTCGATTTTTACCGAGTTTTTCCCAATTTTTACGATTTTTTCCGATTTCGGACCCTCGCTGATTTAATCTCGATCGCGATGTTCAAAATTGCAATGAACTAGCCTTGGTCACAAACCAACCAAGTAGCTTTGATAAATTATCAATTAACCATCCAAGAGCTAGCCGATATGGTGATATCATGTTGATGCAAGGTTCACTGGAGGACCACGTTGAGTCCTCCTTGTGCCAAGATATGAGGCTCTATAAATCTCGAACAAGGGGATGGCCCCTTGGTCTCCATGCAATACACCATATGGGGACCCAATGTGGGTTTGGGGCACAAATATTGGTCTCATAGGTCTCTGGATGAAAGAAAAGCCTGTATATTGCTCCAAATGAGGGCTCTAATGATGGTTCCTTCCCTTCCAAGTCTCTAAGGTGAGATAAACCTCCTCTAAACCTTGGATTAGTTGTCATGATCATGCTAAGTTGGTTGGGGCACACTAGTCCAAGTGCATCATCTCGCGAATAATGTGGGGAAATGAACAAACTGTTGAAGGTACAAAGAGTGCCCATGGCATGAAATGATGCTCTAACACATGATGGAGTCCCGTGGTTCTCAAAGCATCTCCTAGGGGTGTCAATATGATCCTCTAGTGGGCTTGGGCCCCAGTTAAGTTCCCCAGCCCATGATGAAATCATCTACCAATTACATATAAGATCCAATGTGCTTCCTCACTGTCAGGTATAATAATTCATTAGTGCAACTAGGTGAACCAAACGTGGTAACCAAGGGCACATTGAGACTTCATAATGGGCTTCCCTTCTAAATTTGGGGCTTTAAGCTTGTAATAGTGTTACCTCCCTAGGTAAGAGAGGCTAATAAACAACCCTATTAAGTGTTCCCAACACCTATAGGGAAAGACTGGTCCAAGGTACATCCTTCAATTGATAGGGGTCATGTGAATAATGATGGGATGGATAGGGACATAGTTGTCTCAAAGCCAAATGCCATGGGTTCAAGAATGGTAATGATGAGGGAGCAATCGTGGATACATGAGTTACCCCAGCCTTTTATGAAATCATCTACCAATTACATATAAGATCCAATGTGCTTCCTCACTGTCAAGTACGATAATTCATTAGTGCATCCAAGTGAACCAAGCGTGCTAACCAAGGGCACATTGAGATTTCATAATGGGCTTCCCTTCTAAATTTGGGGCTTTAAGCTTGTAATAGTGTTACCTCCCTAGGTAAGAGTGTCTAATAAACAACCCTATTAAGTGTTCCCAACCCCTCCAGGGAAACACTTGTCCAAGGTACATCCTTCAATTGATAGGGGTCATGTGAATAATGATGGGATGGATAGGGACATAGGTGTCTCAAATCCAAATGCCATGGGTTCAAGGATGGTAATGATGAGGGAGCAATCGTGGATACATGAGTTACCCCAGCCTTTGTTTTTCCACCATTCTTCATTTTCCTTTTGCCTTTTCTTCATTTTCCTTTGTATTGCTGCTCGGGGCTCCAAGAGATGAGAGCATGTTGTGTATGATATAAGCAGTTATCACCCCCTTATGGTGGGGCAGTTCATTGCCCACCAAGGGTTGGGACGTGCATGGGTTCCTTAATGATGCGGGGGCACTCATGGGGCTTGTTGACCATGTACATGTCAATAGTCCCAAGAAGCAAACTATAAAGCAGCGGATAAATTTTTGAGTCATTATCATCATTCTAATCCCAAATTTTGCAAATTATTGAAAAAAATATTCTAGTATGACTCTTAAGCCATGTAACAACACCTAGGTAAGCCTATGATTCTTCTCAAAGGGTTTCACCCTAGGGAGTTTTTTAACCTCCCCATATTATTTGTGTTTGTAAACACGAATAATTTGTTGATTTGGGGTAGCATCGGATGTGCTCTAGCCACGAAAATTGGTGGAGAGGCTAAGGCACATGAGATCTCCAATACCCAGAAAGGGTTTGGGCAGATTCTAAACAGGGTGGGCGATATTAAAATAATTAATATTTTTAATGGAGTCCCTAAGTCTAAACTTAGGGAAAATAAAATATTAATGCGAATTAATATAAAATTGTGTTAGAATGGTCCAAAAGTCATGGATCGAGCTAGATCTAATCTTAGCCGTTGATTAGGGACTTAATCTTGACCATTGATTTGTCAACGAGAAAAGTATAAGAGGAGGGTTGAGGGTCACTTGGAGAACACACCGAGTTGATCAAGAGGTCGGGTTTGCTGAGGAAGTCGAGAGAGTGATCAGAGTTGCAGCTGAGGGGCAATGAATACAGAAGCAGAGAGGCAGAGATACCACCAGGAGGATCATCGTAGTAGCCGAGATTGGGATGTAGAACCAGCGAGGGGTTCACACAGAGCCAGCCAGGGCTCACGCAGAGACAACTAGGAGCTGCGTAGTGCCTCAGAGGGCTAGTGTGGATGACGCAGAGGGCCAGAGGGCTGACGGAGTGCCTCCACAAGCTGACGCAGGCCAAGCCAGAGTGACGTTGGGCAAACGCTAGGCCAGAAAGGGCTAACACTATCCCTAGAGGCTGACATTGGGATTTCGTGGGGCAAATTGGAGTTGTGAAGCTACCGAAGTGATTATCCGAGGTTTCAGCTGGAACATCTGTCTCCGACTAAGAGGTACTACTATCGAGATTATTCTCTGTTGGGTGAGCCAATTTTGGCATCCATATTATATTCAGAAACTACAAATAATAAAACCCTCAAATAACTGCACCGGTTTTCCCGCATTGGGTTTTTCCGAGGACATTGGTCCAAAAATAACAGTGTCACTTGTGTGCTTGTTTTGTTTCCTTCAATTGATGCTCTGTAATGTGTTGAGCGTGTACTTGTATCTATTTCCAGTATTTACATGGTAAATAACTTGTTAATTAACAGAACAAGTAGGTAGGAATAAATCAATAAAGTACATGAAGGGTTTCTAACAGTTAGACTTAGAAATTCCAACATAATTGGCAGAGCTTTTCTCCCAAACATACCCCAAAGCTAGGGTGGAACTTATTTATAAAGTCTTAGGTGAGTCCTAGTGTTATCGAGTCAATATATTTTCATCATACTAGATCATGTGTCTTGTGTCATAGAATTTGGTTGTCTAAAGAGGTTGTGTCTGTGTAAAATTCCCCTTCTAAGGGATGTTTATTATAATATCTTGATGTAAAAGTGTGTTTAAAAATATTTTTGGTGAATGGTTCCTCATAATTAGAACACCATTACCAAAATATTTTTTAAACCCACTTAGAGGGTGGAAAAATATTTGTAATTCCCTTTGAATCTATTAATTAAATTTCTGGCAAAAATAGAAATAAAATTAGTTAGAAATTGTCAAAAAATAAAATGAAGGGAAAATTAATTACCCTACTAGTGGAAAAATCATTCAAAAATTTATAAAAAGCCTCATTTCCAAGGCAAGATGGCCCACTCAAAAAATTCGTTGAACCCAAGGACGTTATTTTCCCAGCAATTCGAACTTTTTAGACCAAGTAGTTTATTGTTTTGTCAACGATAATTCTATTGTTTGAAGATTCTCTGGTGGTCCAAAAGTCAAAGTTTGATCCCGCCAGCCTAGTAAACAAGGAAGATCGAATTTTTTTCGAGATTTGTGCCATCTTAACAGGGTTCAAAATTTTTTGACAAGGATCAAGCCATGGATCAAGCTACTAGCCATTAATTTCCACTTGGAGGGGTTTATCCCTCTCGTTTTCTATATAAGGAAGCTTTCTAGCTCCTCATTGTAACGGAAACTTCATTTGTTGGTGTCGGTGATGTACTGAGCTAAGATTTGTTGGATTTCTTTTGATAATAAAGCATAATTCTTTGGGGTTTCACTTCAAGGTGTCTCTCTCTCAATGATTTATGGTATCTGTTGAATGTTCTTAATGATATAATTATGTAATATTGAATATTTTTGTTTCAATAGCCAACAGTTGGATCGTCTATTAGCACAGGTATCTTGCTTTAGGTGTTGGGTTCTAGAGAAACATTTTATACTCCCTCAATCTAGCAGGTATCTCTAGATCTTAAGGGTTTTTAATGTGTATCTAAACCCCTTTTGAAGCTAACAATTTATCTATCAAAGTGTGTAGTGATCTTCAGGTGATTCAGCCTTTGGGCAACCCCAAAGTACATAGGCTTTGAGGTGACCACACCTTGTTTGGCTTCTTGGCTTGATCTAATGATTTATGGTGCAAGATTTGGCCAGTATATTAAAATAAAAATATTTATCTAACTTATCAAAATCTACTTGGGCTATAAAAGATCTATTTGCTAATTAGAGCATGAATTTTATTATAGATATTGTAAATAATTTGTAAATATAACCCTACTAACCCTTGTATTTTTTATTTTTCATTTTGCAAATAACTACTTGGGGTTTTATTTTCAAATTTCTTTTAGATCTTGGGCTTGGCTCTATTTATCTCTACTTGCAGGTGCCAAAGATTAGGTTTTCAAGGATAGATCTGAAGCAAGTGGGTTTAAGCCCTCACCTAGCCTAGACGTCTAGGGTTTAGGCACACATTCACCTTTGAAAGAGTCGTCCAACGCAAGGGAAGAAGGCATTCAACTTTTAGAGGAGGATCTAGGGTCTACAAGCCCTGATCTACCAAACCCAAGTCATCAAATCTCAACGCCAAGCCTTAAAGAAGGAGCCACTAGCCATAGAGGGCCTAATCCACTACAGAATCAGCGAAATAATTATCATTTAAGGGTTTTGCAAGCAAATTTCTTGAATATAATTATATTTTGTGGCTAACATCTAATTTTGTGACTCATTAAAGGTAGTCGTAGGGGTTTTCATCCTCATTAGGCTTGGCCACAGGCCTAATAGGCCTTTTCTACCCTAGTCACGGGCCTAAAAGGGCTAGGAACCCTAGCCGCATCCCTTGGAGGCTTAAGAATTTCACTACAATTAATATTTGACACTAATATCTTGTGTTTGCAGGCAGGCCTAAACACCATCTTGGTAAGGGTTTTGAAATGGTTTTCCATCATTAACTTGTCAAAGCACTTTCTTGATATCCTAGGGCTTGGAATCGTGTGTTTTGTGCACTAATTCTCTTGTTTGCAGGCTTAGCATTCACTTGAGGAAGGAATACAAGGGATTATCTCTGATTTTTCCATCACATTAGCCCTTCTAGCCATAGTTGCAAGGCTTAGGGCCTCTATCCCACTACGCCACAAGCTCTAGGAGGCCTATTAGGCCTAGCCACAGCCTCTTGAGGGCTTGATTCATCACTGTAAATTGTCTTTGGTTAACATCTTGTGGTTGCAAAGGTTTCAAGAAGTTTTGGTGCTTGAATGAAGGCTAGATCTCAACATTTTGGGGCTTGAACTTGTCACGTTTACTCTCTGGCCTTAGTCACAGGCTTAGGAGACCTAGTCAACCCCAATTGTGAGGGTTTGAAGGTCTTCTCCTTCTGTTTTCAGGCTAATACTTTGTGGTTGCAGGTGTTGGGAGGCCTAAATATTTCCATTTAGTGCTTCAAACATCCAAATTTTCCATTGAAGTAAGGCCTCTAGGCCTAAGGGGTCTGCTCTCATCCTATTTCCTTTCTTTCCTTCATTGTAATAAGCAATCGGATCTAAAATTATTCATAACAGTGGCATAATCACCTTGAAGAGATCCTAAAACTAATCTTAATAAGCCTAAGACACTTAAAGAATATTGCATATTAACTTAAGGGAGTAAATCTATCTAGTTTGCAAGTGATTTTTGGGACTGTTTTCATAGTGACAGAGGGTTGATCTGATTGGCATAAGTATTTATTGAAGTCTAGTGCATCTTATTAATGGTCATTGAATGATAAAAGCATTGGTTGAATAATTTCATTAGTCTCTCTTTAATTTTGAGGATAAATCATACCACTTTTGCATTACTCATTTTGCATTTTTCGCATCTTTGCATAGCATCTCAATGTTAGTTTAATGCATTTGTTAGTCTTTTCTTACCTCACTTATCATTGTTAGCAATATCATTGCTCTATTGGTGCTTGTTGCTATTGTGCTTGAAGAACGTTAGAGTTGCTCTAATGTTTCTAATTGTCTCATAATATAAGTGATAAGAAGATATTGCTTTCATTATTGTGCTCTAAGTTTCTCTTGCTCCTAACCTTTGCATTATAAATAAGAGAAATTCTAATAAGCACTTTGGATCATTAAGTAGTTAACATTGCTAATATTGTTTCATTGGGATGATCTCGAAGTGCTTCGTCTAACCTTGCGTTGATAAGCATATCTTGCTTTCAAGTGGTTTGATATTGTCATCTTGGAGCATTTCACATATTTGTAATCTCATTGGAGCAATCCAACATCATTTTCATATTCATTCTAAGTTAGAAGTGCATTTTTTTATTTCATTGGGATGATCTCGAAGTGCTTCGTCTAACCTTGCGTTGATAAGCATATCTTGCTTTCAAGTGGTTTGATATTGTCATCTTGGAGCATTTCACATATTTGTAATCTCATTGGAGCAATCCAACATCATTTTCATATTCATTCTAAGTTAGAAGTGCATTTTTTTAATTTCATTGGGATGATCTCGAAGTGCTTCGTCTAACCTTGCGTTGATAAGCATATCTTGCTTTCAAGTGGTTTGATATTGTCATCTTGGAGCATTTCACATATTTGTAATCTCATTGGAGCAATCCAACATCATTTTCATATTCATTCTAAGTTAGAAGTGCATTTTTTTATTTCATTGGGATGATCTCGAAGTGCTTCGTCTAACCTTGCGTTGATAAGCATATCTTGCTTTCAAGTGGTTTGATATTGTCATCTTGGAGCATTTCACATATTTGTAATCTCATTGGAGCAATCCAACATCATTTTCATATTCATTCTAAGTTAGAAGTGCATTTTTTTATTTCATTGGGATGATCTCGAAGTGCTTCGTCTAACCTTGCGTTGATAAGCATATCTTGCTTTCAAGTGGTTTGATATTGTCATCTTGGAGCATTTCACATATTTGTAATCTCATTGGAGCAATCCAACATCATTTTCATATTCATTCTAAGTTAGAAGTGCATTTTTTTAATTTACCACCAAGCATAAGCTTGGTTGTAAGAGAGATAGGACCACCTTCTTCACTCAATTTGAAAAATCTAACCCTCATTCACAGTTAACACAGGTGACCTTGCAGTTCTCTTGTGGGCAATCCCTTGTAGGAACGGAGGCATTTAGGTGTTTAGAAATCTTGGGAAGGTATCATCAATGAGGCCTTAGCCTCCTTCCCATGGACTTATCTCTACAACTTGCATTCGAGACTAGCTTCAAAATAATTGAGAGGAAGGATTCACCTAGATTAGGCATTTAACTAAAATTGACCAAGATCTTGCATCTCACATTAGATTAGGTCTTGCACTTCATTTAGGATAGATTTTGCATCTTGCAGCAACTGTTCATCTGGTAGCTTGATATATTAATCTCTATTGTGCAAGTACTTCCTAATTTCAAGGCACAAGTCTATCATTTGCATCTTAAGAATCTAAATGATTGTGCTTAATAATCTTACTTGTGACATAATTCTAATTCAAGTTGCTAGGACATTTAGTTGTATCTCCTGAAGTTGTTGGTTTCCAACAGATTTCTCATCATTCCATTTGTAGGGGCTACTCCCCTTAGTCTACATTTAGGAGATAGCTTAAACAGAGTGGGCACAGATAAGAGTGACAGCCACTGCCCTAAGCGTTGTCACTTTGGGTTTACAATTTGGGCAACAATAGGGCCCTAGGAACTAGGGTGATGGCTATAATGATAAGGGGTAGAGCTCATGTTTGCCTTTTTCCCACGTGTTATTTTAATGTTCCAGCCATTTTTTGCTCTTTATAATGTTCTTTTCTTTTGTTTGGTGCTTGTGCCCATGATATGCTTTTAATGTTCTTTTAGTTGTATCAACCTCTGGGGCAACATTTCCAAGCCCGACCAAAACATGTGTACAAGGGGAGGGGGGATACCAGTGCCTTGTGGACTAAGTGTCATGTGCACCCGGAGAAGGAAGATTAGGGCTTGTAATGTGCGGAGGGGAGTGAAAAATATGAAATGGGAAAACAGGACCATGTTAAATCAGGGTTTCCCAATTAGTGCCCTTCCTAAAGCTATAAGACAATAGGGGATATCCCATAGGACTAGGATTGAGGATTAACCCCCCATTTAAGGTGAGGGAACAAAACTATAGTCAAAACCCTTCCTCCTTCCAAGCCACCCAATAATCCATGCCCAAAGTGCCCAAGGAAAAACAAGCATAAGCACCCGATTGCATAATGAAAAACATACCTTTAGGATTGAATTTTCCACCTTCAAACATATGCTCTCGACAGATGGGTAAGGGAACATATGAATAGTTTAGGAAGCGAAGATCAAATGGCACAACATCTCGGCTACACTGGTGGTTGTCAAGCATTGTTGGTTGTCGACTGTGTTATCCTCTACAATGTCCCAGGCTGAGGAGGAGATCGAAAGAGGTAACTTCAAACCACTTACAGTTCAGCAGCTAGCCCAGCTAAACCAGAGAGGGATCTCTTTAAGGATTTCACAATGAATGATTGGAAGGGAAATGGATTTTAGGCTAGATGTAAAAGTTTTAGATGAGTTTTTGAAAATTGGTTTTTGGGTTGTTGGACCAAGGATGAGAAAAAGCAATTAGGCCAAGGTCTCAAAGGGTTGCAGTGGCAAGCATAAGGAGGAGCAAGATAGCAGTGCCTTGTGATGAATCTGAGAATTTGGTCAATGTAGTGTAGGCTCTGAAAAGCTTAGAAGGTCATAATGAGCATCTATTGCCATGAATTCATTAATCTAGAAGAAGAAATACATAGAAATGATTTTCTACATAAACAGATCTTTGAATATAAAGAATTATGCCTATATAATTGCAAGGAAAATCACTGAGGAAAGCAAAACATGATAAGAAAGATGGATTCATTCATAAGAAACTGACATAGAAAGAAACAACATCACAAACTCTCTGCACATGTATTCCTGAAAAATAGCTGCAACTGCTCCTGCGATTAACTGAGTGAATGCATAAGATACAAATTTTATCCTCTGAAGTCCAACTCTTCTCTCTAAATGAGAAATAATACATATAGACTAAAACAAACAGCTTCCCCACCTTCAGGGGTCGAATTCCTAAGTGGTGGAATAGTTTTCAAGAATCTCTCAACCAACAAGTGAGAGAAGGTCAAAAACAAACTCTTCTCTTAGACTTTGTATTGAGTTTTGCTTGATTTATGAGGCCTAATTAACCATAAAAACAACCTATCATGCTAATTTATTCATGATTACATCATCTAGACTTCGAACTACTAAAGTTACATCATCAGGTTACCTTTGACCAAGTCAAACTAGAAATATGAGAAATTACAGAGTGAAATTTTAATTAAAATCTCATAAAATTTCAGAAGCGCAGTGCCAACTTTGAGGCCACTTTTAAGTGCCTTCATGAAGTCAAATTTGAAATATGGAAGAACGGTAAACTAGCCTTGCATGTCTAGTTTCCAGAACATCTTGAATTTTTTAAAATGGCGCATGGGAAGGACTTCAAAAACTGATTCTCCCAAGGTGTCTCCAAAAGCGCAGCCCCTGTCAAAAAGGGGCAGAATGTTGATTTTTAACCCATTTTTCTCATTTTTCTCAAAATCTAAGCCCTGTCTGGAAAATCCGAGGAAATGGGGTTTGAGAGGAGGGCATAAGCTTTCCAAAAATTCAAGCCACTTGTCATTTGGAGGTCTGAGGAAAAACCGCAGCGCCCTATAACTAGTGCAATTTCTGAGTTTTGCACCAAATTTCACCAAAAACCAAAAATGGTTAGAAAACTCCCAAAATTGGTCCATAAGTGCCAAATGAGGTATATTATGCTCTCATGGATGCTTCAGCAAGCATCTCCAAGTTGTCCCTCTCATCTTTGAAGGGTTTCCTTCAACTTGTTTTGCATTTACTTGACCTTGATGTTGCAAATCATGTTTGTGGTTTGGTAGTGGTGGGCCATGTGTCTCAACAGCTAGTTGTCCCTGTTAGCCTTGTCAAGGCACTGCTCTAGATGGCCATTGACTTTGCCTAGCCAATATTCTTTGTCTTCATTGATTTCCATAGCAATCCTGTCTTCAATATCCAAGTCCTCATCCAGTAGGCTTTGTTCCTTTTCCTTCTGCAATGCTCTTTGGAGACCCTTTGTCCTGGGCTTCTTCTTTCCAACCTGTTTTTCCTATTCATCATGCTCATCATGCTTTAACATTGTTTTACCTTTGACCTCTCGCTTCAACATCCTAGATTGTTCTTTTTCCATGATCAGTTGTTTGGCTTTGAGTTGATTGTTTTCTTGCTCAAGGAAAGAAATGATAAATCTGGCCCTTGCCAGATTGTCCATAAGCTCTCTGATTTGGGAATCCTTCTCCTTGATAACTTGTTGCAAGGTTGAATGTTCATCTTCTACCTCCAAGTCAACTAGTTCAAAATCATGCTCAATTAGCTCCTCATCCTATAAATGTGATCATTGTTGTGTTGATGTAGAAGGCTTGTCCCTTTTCTCAACTTGAGAGGTTAACACAAGTCTTTTTCCTCTCTGATATATTTTGGTCACCTCAGGTCTAGGTGCCTTGGGAACCTCCTCTAATTTGCTTGATGACCCTACCTCCATAAGTTGTCCTGATGTGTCTTGGTGATGGCTTGATGAAGTAGTTTCACGCCACTGCAAGGCTGTTTCAATGAAGGTATCCCATGCCATTTTCTTTTCTGCCAACTGATGGAGGACTACAACCTTTATCAAACTGTGATGGAAAAGGCTAGGATAATGCTCTTTGTTTTTCATTTGCACCTTTTCAGACATTTTGATGAGACTTCTATACAAGTAGTTACACAAGTTAAGATGTTTCACAGCTGTGAAATGCATTAGCAGCCTAATGTGGTATTGAATCTTGATACAGTCTGGAAAATCTCCCTTTACAGGTGAAAAACTTCATTACAACCTTCATTAGTGGTGCATACTTTTCCAACAAGTGTTTGAATGGAATGATGTGTCAATGAGCCTCTCTGTAGGGTGATTTCAAGAAAGGTTTGTATTGCTCAAGGTCTAGTCTCATGCCTTTGAACCAATACTCCCCATGATTTGGTATCCTTGTGGTAAGAGAGATGGCAACAACCGAGAATGTAAAATCAATACCTTCTATGGTGGCTTTTTCTCCCTTCAGATTGGTGGCAATCCAATTAGTGAGCTTCTCATGAAAACCTACTTCACCCACTCTTTGACAAAACCCGAGGCAGCTAACATCTTCAAAGCACTGTCTAATAAATGGTGAAGAGTTCATCTCACCTTAGAATCCTCCCTCCTTTATGATGTTTTCTCTTTTCTGATGGTGAAGAATCTCCCTCCATTTTGAAAACCCTAGATGACAGGAAAATGGAAAAAACAGTGAGGAATGAGTGAAGTGGTGAAATGAGGGAGTTAGGGAAGGGAAATGGTGATAGGGCAATTTTAGGAGATGGACAGGGGTTTTAGAAATCTTTAGGAAGTTAAATGGGGGGAATGAATAAGGGAAAATGAGAAAGAAAAATTAAAAACAGTCCTAGCTAGGGAAACTACTCAATTTGATAGGTAAGAGCTAGGGTTTGGTGGGTGGGATGGTGATTTGTATGCAACAGAGGTATGGGATAGCAATTTCTAGGGTTTGAATGTTCCAGCTGAAAAAACTCACCATTTGCACGCTTTAAAACATGAAATTCATACAAACCCTAGATGACTAAACTCACCATCATTTATTTATTTTGCCAAAGGAAAAGAGGGAGTGTAATGAGTGTACTTACTTGCTAAATGGCTTAGAGCAACAATAAACTGGAATGCAAGCTTAAATTTTGAATTTGGGTGATTTTCTATGAGTTTCGAGATACTTTGTCCTGTACATAGTGCAATTCATAGAAGTGCAACGCGTCTCCCAGAAACGTAGCGCAATTCACGGAAGCGCAGCGCCAAGGAATTTTTGCCAATTTTAGATGAAAAACCCGTGTTTTTTTACCGAAGGAGGAAAGAGCTCGATAACCAAAAGAGGTAAGGATGCAAATGAAATGTGTATGAGACCTTTGGGATTTTACAGACATGGAATGATTCTATTTTGAGTGAAAATGGGCCCCACGTATCTTTTTCAAACATGACTTTCATTCTTTTTGAACTTGACAACCTTGGAGATTTGTAACCTAGACTTCTTTTTATCTTTTTGAATAGTGAACCTTCTTTCTTTTGGAACCTTGAAACTGTATCCATGAAGTACTTATGAAATTACATCAGAATTTATTGAAAAGAGTTGCTTATCACAACTCATCCTATGTCGATTTTTATGCATGAAATGAAAGTACTGGTGACCTTGAAACCCTAATGACCCAATGGAGACATTAGACTGAGTGGAATCATGATGGTGATCACTGACATGATGATGATTTTCTCTTTATGATGAAACACTCATCTGAGTGATGTAAGCGACTAGCATGTGAAATTTTTGAGAGAATAGAGATAATCCTAGACAAACTAACCAGTGACCAAATTTTATTCTAAAACCCTAGTGACATGATAAAATTTGCCCTTGAGACCCCTAACAAAGCTTCGTAAAAGCATATTTGATCACTAGTGACAGGTAGAAATGACTAACACTAACAGGCTGAAAACAAATCTAGGAGAAAAATTCTCCTATTGGGTCACCCACTTTTGGTGGGTAACAAAGCCAACATATTAATGTGTTTTTTCCTAAGATAAATTTATGCTAAGTTACATCAACAACTTGCTCAACCTAGAGCAAGTGTTTTAAGGTGATGTGGGCGAATTTTGCATGCTTAGACACGAGGCCGATGTAGAAGAACCTGCCCAAGCAACAAACTTCAACAGGCAATGGTTTCCTGCCATCACTTTTCATCCCTTGCTTTTGTCTTTCATTTCCTATCTTGTCCTTATCCCATTTCCTTTTCCATCTCATTTCATATACTCCTACAACCATACATTTTGTTAAAGCTTACTCTTCCTACATCGCCTAAGAGCAACAATCTTATTTAGAGTAGGCCCCCTTGAGTCGGACAACAACCAACCAAAAGAGAGAGGAAGACATACTAAGGTCACAATGAGTAACCTTCCTAGGTTGCACAAAACTAACACCTTTGTGATTGGGGCTTTACACTTTATGTGGGTGTTAGATTTTGTTACAAGAGGGAGCAGCACCAAAGTTGCATTATTTCATGTTTTGCCTAATTTATCTTGCCATAGCACCTCATAGTTTTGTTTGTGGCTTATACCACACTTTCTCATATGCTATATTTTATCTGCTAGAACCTGACATGCTTCCATTTGCTGCCCGATGACTTTCTTCCGATCAAATGTCTAATTTTTGTTTATTGTTGTCCCCCATAACGAATTCATCAGAACCAACCCAGATCAGCAGTTATGTTTTATGTGGAACTTGAGTGAGAGATACCTCTAATATCCATGTTAAGAGATTAATTCAACTTTGTGCAGCTGACCGAAATGAATCTTACACAATAAAGCTGGAACAACCCAACATCTAAGCCTGAAGCCATCACATATAATAGAAAAGTTCAGTACCTTCTACACAAAATATTTGAGGTGTCTCCTAGGCCTGCTCCCCAACTTCCTCACTTAAGTTACAATCATTTTGTTTATTAAGTAACCCATACCAAATCACTAGAAAACAAATTACAAAACAAGACCACCTTTTAATTGATAGAAAGAGATTGAAACAAAATATGAAGGGCAAATGCAAATCAAACTATTAATTTTACCAACTTGACTCAAGAATGAAACAAGATATGGATTATCTCACCAGCTGCACGGTATCTGTACGGGTAAACTCGGAGTGGATCGAGTTCAGTGACCATCTGCAAGTCGGCCATTGTCATCTCACGATCACAATATTCAGATCTCTTCTCATATGCTGAGGCCTTATTCCTAGCTTTCTCTATCAGCTTGGTCATTTCTTCATAAGCAGCGGTCTTATCATTTTTCAAATAGTACACGCGAGCAAGGCCTTGGTGAGCCCTAGTGTGACGAATTTTAAGAGCATTCACATAACAATCTGCTGCTAGATCCAACTTGCCACAATCCACATAAACGCTACCAAGATTATTCAATGCCTGCAGTATCTCAACAAGAATATTCAACAGGAAATTTAAAAACAAGTCAGAATGGTGCCTTTAATGGCAGCAAAGCTTTCATGATTTATCCTATTGTTGAATAATGATGATATCACCATCAAGCATTTCAAAACATTTCTGATTTATCCTATCAATGAATAATGATGATAGCACCACTAAGCATATATCAGAATATTATAAACTTATGAAAGACATGTTCAATCAACAAAAACACTGGAATGTATGGCATATGGGATGCTAGACGCAGAGAGCAGTAGATATACTGCAATTGAAGTTACTATCACGAGAAGAGGAAAAATGGGGAAGGGTAACTAGAGAGGAAGAATAAAAACATGCAAGGAAACAAACAGGTATGGAAAGAAGGGAAGCATATGAAGGAGAAATAAATCAGCAAAGGGGTCAAATAAAACACTCTGAAGATATTCTAGGAGGAGAGTATTAATGTGGAACAAAATCCCAGCATAGGGACAAGTTGAGTGAATATTGCTCGAGTACAAAGAAAAACAAAAAGAAAAAGTAGCTGAGCAACTCTCCCAGGGAACCAAAAAGTGAAAAACATTGAAGGACTCAGCTGAATTTTCTAAAAATGGGTGCAAATATCATCAAGGATTTTCTTTGTCTCATTAGAGAAGCCCTAAAAAACTAGACAGAGAAGCTGATTATTCCTCTGTTTGAGAACAGAGATGAATGTAGTCCATCAAACTATCACACAACTCTAATAAGTCCAGAAATGGCCAAGCTGTACAAGGCCATATAACAAGAAAAAACAATTATTTTACTGATAAGCATAAGAAAGAGCTAACAACAGACGGGTTTCAAACCATCCAGCTCAGCATTGAACCATTTCATCACATTAAAAACAAGTACAGAAAGCAGAATACAATCGGCAACCATAAAATCCAAAATATAACAAGTAAATTGTGTGCAGATGCATATATTTTTGGAAGGCATTCAGCAGATTCCCAAATTGCCATCTATTGAGAAGAATGGATGAATTAAGGAAAACTCACAACCTAAAAGTTGCTATTGCAGGTTATACTGAAAGGCAATGTTGCATACTGTGTCATTAGCAGACACTAATATAATTCCTTCTTTCTTTCTAACTCATTGAACAAAATACTTATTAAAACTTGTTATTTTCAACATGCTCAAAGCTTTTGAAAAACAATCAGCATGAAAATGAATACAATATAAACATGTGCATATATAAAGCATATATGAGCCATTCACCTTTGCAGAAACCAAAAGAGAGATAAAACATCAAAATATAATTTAAACATATTGGTGATGCAACCGATCAGGGAGAAAAACTACAGAAAACTATGTGGCATAGCATGGTGGGAGATGGACATCACGCAATTAAGACTCTACACTTTCAATCATGATGAGAGTGAGACCTGCTAGACAGCTACAGACAGATCCAAAAGAGATAGCAGAGATAGACAAGATGAAGAAAAGACCAGGTGCCACTGCAGCAAGGAGAGGTGAGGACGGGAGTGATGAATCACAGATGGCAGCCACCTCACCTACCAGAGAGGACATCCCATACATGATTAGGCAGGCAAAGGGATGTCAATTTTAATGTCACAACCACCTCACAGTACACCATGATAAAGTGGACAGAAGCCGAATGGCTGATTAGGAGGTGAGTTAAGGTGGTACTGCCCAGAATCCCAGCCAATCCTCATGGAAGAGAGTAACAGTGGAGGCACAAAAGGCAAGGGAAAGAAAACATGATTACAAGCTGTGGGATAAAACCTCAATCATGGCAAAAAATAGACAGAACAAAAAAAATTGTCTCAGATTAATATGAGAAGAAAGTTCAATATTGCATACAAATGCAGTAAGCATCGACCCATCTCAGACTTGAGAATCTCACCGACTTTGGCTTTGTAAATGAAACCAGTTTGTCCAAGGGTGAGGTCGATGGTTGGTTCGGGACTTCAATAGTGTATTGAGGAAGAAAAATATAGAACCACCTCCTATAGACTTGATAATGAAACAAGATGGCAGCAGTCGAGAAACTGGGGAGAACCAAAGAGTAGATGGAACTCAATCACAAAAGCAGAGGCAAAGGGGGTGTTACTTGCCCAAATTGCATCTGCTTGATGAAATCCCCATTCCACAATGCACAATCTGATGGGAAGGAAGGTCAACCACTATCACTTTTGCAACCTGTCCTCTCGCTTTAGGCCAACTCTCCTCTGACTCAAGGGGGTTTTCCCTACTAGGATCACTAAGGCAAAGTCAATTAGCTCAAGGTGATGTCAACAATAGCCTCAGGGAAACATATTTTTTTGGAGATTTTTAGTTGCTTTTGTTAAAAAGGGAAAAAGGAGTGATGGGGGATATGAAGATCAATGCCAATATCCTATTAGGGTTATGTAATCAAGAGGAATCAAGTGGCAAGATGAGATCAAGAAGAAAACCCTCTTAAGTCAGCCATCGGGTGCTCTGTGGACTAGGTCAAAAGGTTAGAACCCAACAAAAATTAACCCCTTGGCTAATCAAGGAAAATTATGAATCCACGGCCCCACTAGAAGGGCACCCTCTAATGTTATATAAAAAAATAATTATTCTGTAACTATTAGTCTAATTAAGGCAAAGGGCATGATCAATTATTCTATAACTATTAGTCTAATTAAGGCAAAGGGCATGATCTTTGTAACTATTAGTCTAATTAAGGCAAAGGGCATGATCAAAGATCATGCCCATTCACCAAGAGGTGCTTTAGGTTGTATTTAATCTAGGGCCTCTCACTCTGTAAACCATCCATTCATTCATTATTAATAAAATATATATCTTTGTTGATAAGTGTTGAGCTATTCTACTCCATTTGGTATTAGAGCGAGTTCATTCCTTCGCCCAAGGTCATCAAGATCGTGTTAATCGGTTCCGTGAAGTTGTCTTCTGGTCTTCCACTACACAGATCGTCAATACCTAAGCCGTTGATGAACCTGCCTACCCCTGATAAAACCGTCATCCCTCTCTGTTGTGCCCCCCTCGATTTCCATCGTAGTGCTTCCCCGACAGTGCCTCCCCATTTGTGCTCCCTGTCGTCGTCTTCCTCTCTGTTGGCTTACATAAACAACCACCACCTATCCCTTTCCACTGGAACCACCATTATCAATCTGTTCCACCTCGACTACCTGCCATTCCCCACCTTGTCACCTCCGTCGTCGTTCCATCAATCCCTCATGTCACCCTGTCCGTTTTCAATTCGTTGTCTTCCCACTCTCATCCATGCCGACAACATCCTCTATGAAGTCACCGACGTCACCATTAACCATTGAGTTATCGATTCCACACATTAATTCAAAGTTACATTTATAGTCATATTCATTAATATAAAAAGTGATTATAAATAAAAGTCCATTTATTTATATTAATTATAAATTAAAGTCACATTTATTTATATTAATTATAGATAAAGTGGTTTTAAAAAAATTAATATCAATTAAAGTCACATTTATTTATATTAATTCTAAATAAAGTGATTTAATAAATAAAAATAAAATATTATTAGAGTTAAGTTACAATGGATAAGTATACTTTGTCGCATACCAGATCAATGGTTGCATCAATGTCGATGGTCGATTTCAATAACAAGTTGATAGATCTAGAGGCTAAGGTGACTGGACATGGTGAAACAATCGAAGCGCTCCAAGACACAACGAAGAGAATAGAGAGTCAACTCGAGGAGAACAAGAATGAAATTAAAAAGGAGCAGGCATGCCTTTCAGTTAAAGTGGATAAAACGATGGTGATGTTGACCTGTATTCATCACTATGAAGATTACACTCGATCAAATACCCCAGAATAATAAAGCTACTCAACATCTCAATTCTCCAGATTCATCAAACTCACATGAGAAGCCTGAGTCTCCAAAGGCATCTTCCACACCTAATCAAGGAAATAGTAACATGAATTTGGAAAATAGGCAGCGCTGGAATTGATCCAAAATGGATCCAAAACACCCTCTAAGTCTTCAAGAATAAAAAACTATCGCAAAGGATGAACCTTTAATAAAGGCGGATAACACTATCGGGAGAGAAAAACTTGAAGAAATAGTGGAAAACAGAGTTATTGGAGGCTTGGACAGCGATGCACAGAAGCCGTCAAATCTGGCCAATCAACGGTCCAAATCCGATCGGCATATCGCAATCGGCGGTGGCAATCGGACTTAATCGGGCGCGATTATATGGAAATTGTGATGGCGATCAAGTGCAATTAGACGAGGACCATCGATCAAGCGCGTAGATCCGACGGTCCAGATCTATCCGCGTTATATCGCATCGTTTATATATATATATATATATATATATGGACTTAACCGTGGCCCGATGGATCAGCAATATGCAATTGCGCAATATCGCATCGCCAAAATACAAAGGAGTGCTTATCAAATGGCCCGGGGACTATGCGATATGCGATTGTGATAATATCGTATCGCAATATCACATCGGAGCAATATAAAGGGGTGATGCCAATAAGGCCAGCAACCATGCGATGTGCCGATAGCCGATATTGCTGATTGGTGCAATCAGCGATCGGAAGCCAAAGGAAATATGCGATAGCAATATATAGCTAGACCCAACGGGATTTCTAGATGCAAATATATATTATTTGAGATCCGATAAATGGCCATTTTACGAGTTTTTCCTTTGTATTTGGGGTTTTTCATTATAAACCCAAATACAAAGAAACCACGACGGAGCGACTTGCGATGGCAATATAAAAGCGGACTCGATGGATTATAGGGCGGATTTCATAAAATTTCAAGTCCGATAAACGGCATTTTACATCGTTTTACGTGTATTTCTCTGTGTAAACAGAGAACGACCATTTTCGGAATTTCAATGCGCCGATGGTCCCTTCCGTTGAAGAACAGGTGGCCACCTTCCCCGAAAGCGTTAACAAATGATTGCTTAATGCTCAGAGGAGATTTGAGCGGACAGAGGCCGGAAGCCAGAGAGCTCAAAAGGGAAAACAAACAGACAAGCGCCAATTGGCTTAAAAAGCCATTGAATGACAGAGATAGCAGCAAGAGAGCAAGAGAGCAGGAGAGCTGAGACAAAGAGGAAAACAGAGACAGAGAGTCAATGAGGAGAGTTTGTGTACTCAGAAAAACTTAGGGGATCCAAGTAAGCCTTGTTGTTTTGTATCTGTTGTGTGAGACTCAAATTGAGCTCACTTTTGTAAAACTCTGCTCTTGAAAGACATAATAGAGAGGTCAGCACTAAAGGCTGGACCAGGAGACGTAGCCCAGGAGTTTTGGGTGAACTCCTTGATTACTTTGTTGTGTTATATGTTCTGTCTATTATGTTTCTCTGACTGCTCATTGTCTATATTATTCGCAATCTTATCGATTTGTTGCACTAAGTGATATAGGTAAATCCATGCACATGAGTCTGTAATACCTTAACATTAGTCTAAGATCTCATTACTAGATCAAGTGGTATCAGAGCTTTAGGTTTGCTAAGGTTGGACAAGCTTGCGCTGGATTTTTTTGTATCCTAATTAGGTCAAAGCTCAAACTAGGAGAAGGAGAACTTGTCGAGGCTAATCCAAAAATTGAAAGAGTCTATCCTAGGAGGAGAATGGCAGAACAAACCCCATTGGAATCAGAATCTCAATTCATGGACAGTTTCATGACCATGAGAGCCATGGTGGAAGAGATGTACCGAGAATTTAAGAAAGGTCGAGGTGAAAGAACTTCAACCTCTAAACAAGACAAAGGAGCAGAGGAACCTTCTCTAGATGCCCCAGAGGGCAAAGGGAAAGGAGAAAAGCTTCCTCCATCATCCTCATCTCCTAGCCCTAAAAAGAAAAAGAAGAAAACATTTGTGATCAAATTAGATGTGAAATTTGATTTGCCAATCTATGATGGAGAATTAAATGCAAAAAAGCTAGAAAACTAGATTAGACAGATTGATGTATATTGCAGGGTGCAGAACATTGATTCAGAAAGGAGAAAGATTTAGCTGGCTAGCCTTCGCCTTGGAAGAACTTCACTAGTGTGGTAGGAAGGCAGGACACAAGTTGATTTGAAAAAGCATGGTAAAATTCTTTCTAACTGGAATGAATTTGTTTCTGCCATTAAAAAACAATTCTATCCGTTAGCTTATATGCAGCAAGCGATGATGAGTTGGCAAACTCTTCGCCAATTAAAGGGCCAAAGTGTACAAAGCTATACCCAGGAATTTAGAAAAAGAGCTTTAACTCTAGGCATATCTGTAGACTCACCTGAAACTTTGTTAAAGTATATAGGTGGTCTGCATAGCTATTTGAGGCACACCATTCACATGTTTAATCCCACCAGCCTAGATGATGTATCAGTTCAGGCTACACATCTAGAGGCTAGAGGCAAGAATGTGAACCCAAAGATTGGGGGATCATCAAAACCCTCTGCAAGCAAGAGCAAGGAAAAGAGGAAGCAGAAATGGAAGGAGAGAAAAGCAAACGTTGTACCAAAGGACAAACCTTCATGCACTCACTACAAGAAGGATGGACACGATGATGAACACTGCTGATCTTTGCATCCGAAGCTGAAACCCAAGAACTTCGGTGGTAAGAAGAAGAGGATCGTTGCTGCTATTCAGAAAGATTTGGGGTCAGACTCAAGTGATGAAACAACAGTCACAGCCACAGGTATAAAAGGTAAAAATTCTAAAGCTTCTATAAATAATTCTGCACAATCTATTGATAATGAAGATAACGAGAGGAAAAGACATGAGCTTTTTCATATTAGAATTATTTCCAAGCACCAAAAGATTAATACTTTATTTGATAGTGGTTCACAAGTAAACTTGATTTCTAAAACAATTGTAAAGAAGTTGGGCTTACTAACAACACCTCACAAGAAGCCATATCCATTAGGTTGGGTATGTGATAAAGCAAAGCCACAAGTGACTAGACAATGTAAACTTAGGTTTGCTATTGGGTCAACTTTTGTAGATGAGGTTGAGTTGGATATAGTTCCCTTGGATATATGTGGTATTGTTTTAGGAAGTCCTTACTTGTATGATAGAAAAGCCATTTTCTATAGAACTGAAAATAAGTATCAACTCACAAAAGATGGAATAGAATATATTGTAAGAGCTCATCAACTCAAAAATAACTATTCTCTCATAAACACAGCGTAGATGAAAAGAATTGTAAATTCATGCAAACAATTTTTACTAATGGTTGTAAAGGAAAAGACCCCTGATAAAACCAATGTATTTGAACGTTGTGATGCTAAACAGAAAGTTGATTTAGATAAAGTTGTTTCAGAATATGATATCCTATTTCAAGAACCTAAAGATCTGCCACCCAAAAAAGAAACAGTACATGATATTCATTTGCAGCAGGATGCTCCATTGCCTAACATCGGAATGTACAAGTTATCTGCCTTAGAGAATGCAGGGATCAAGAAGCAGATACAGGAGCTGCTCGATAAAGGGTTCACAAGGCCAAGCACATCACCATGTGGATCTCCAATTGTGTTGGTGAGAAAGAAAGATGGTTCATGGAGGATGTGTATTGATTACAGAGCACTGAATAAAATAACGATCAAGAATCGTTATCCTCTTCCTCGCATAGATGATCTATTAGATTAGTTGAAAAACGCAGTTTACTTTTCCAAGTTGGACTTGCGTAGTGGCTATCATCAGGTCAGAGTAGCAGAACAAGATGCATGGAAAGACTGCTTTCAAAACAAAGCAAGGGTTGTATGAATGGTTGGTTATGCCTTTTGGCTTAACTAATGCTCCTGCCACTTACATGAGAGTTATGAATGATGTACTCAAACTTTTTATTGATGATTTTGTAATTGTATATTTAGATGACATTCTTGTTTTCAATAAAACATGGGAGAAACATTTGAAGCATGTAAAGCAAACTTTAGATGTTTTGAAAAGAGAAAATCTCTATGTAAAGTTATCAAAATGTGAATTTGGCAAAACATCTTTAAATTATTTGGGTCATATTGTAGGGGGTGGTGAATTGAAAATAGATCCCTCTAACGTCGAAGTCATTGTGAACTAGCCTAAACCCAAATCTGCTACAGAAGTTAGGAGTTTCCTAAGAGCAGCACAATATTGGAGAAATTTTATTGCTAACTTTTCCTTGATTGCAGCTCTGTTACATGCTTTAACAGGATTGAACTAGGTGTTTCAGTGGAGAGGCAAACAACAAAAAGCTTTCGACAACTTAAAAGAAAAAATTAGTACAGCACCAGTACTAGCACTGCCAGGTCTTCAACAACCATTTGAAATTGAAACAGATGCCAGTGACTATGCCATGGGACCAGTGTTGATGCAACACGGTAAACCCATATGTTATCATTCTGAGACATTTAATCTGCAGTAGTTAATTATCCCACATATGATAAAGAATTGTATGCATTAGTGCAGAGTGTGAAAAAGTGGAAACATTACCTATTGGGCAAAGAAACAATTATACATACAAATAATCAACCACTTCAATATTTGCACTCACAAACTAAACTGCAACAATTAAGACACTATAGGTGGATGGGTTTTCTACAGCAGTTTCATCTTGTCATCAGATATAAGAAAGGCATACACAATAAAGTTACAGATATGTTATCAAGACCAATCATAAATGCATCTACTAAAGCATAACTCAGTGATGCAAGAAAGCTACATTGAACAATATGCTCAAGATGTAGATTTTAAAAATGTATATGCAACCTTAAGTCATGGCAAACAAGTAAAAGACTTGGATTATTATGTTAAGGACCAACTCTTGTATCATTTGGGAAAGTTATGCATTCCACAAACTAGAAGAGTTAACATAATCCAAGAAGCCCATACTTCTCTAATATCAAGTCATTTTGGTGTAAGTAAAACAATTGCACAACTGCAAAGGTTCTGTTATTGGCCAAGAATGCATAAAACAGTTTCTAGATATATAAAAGGGTGTACCATGTGTGTTAAAAGCAAGTCCAGTGATAGAAAATTAGGCTTGTACACTCCACTTCCAATTCCTTCTCATCCTTGGAAAAGTGTTTCCATGGACTTTGTTGGGGGATTGCCAAAATCTAGAAAAGGTCATGATTATTTATATGTTATTGTGGACAGGTTCAGCAAAATGTGTACTGTAATACCTTGTAACAAGCAAATTACAGCTGAACAAACAGCTAAGTTGTTCTTTCAACATGTACGGGTTCATTTTTGGTTACCCACTTTCATTGTATCTGATAGAGATTCCCGATTTGTTGGGAAGTTTTAGTCAAGTCTGTGGGAATTGATGGACACCAGATTGAAGAAGAGCACAGCGTTTCATCCACAAACAGATGGCCAAATAGAAGTGGTCAACAGGATAGTGATCCAATTGCTCAGGGGCTATTGCAGCAAGCATCCCAAGCTTTGGGATGAGCATTTATGCTATGTGCAACATGCTTACAACCGTGCCAACCACTCTTCTACTCAAAGATCTCATTTTGAGACTTGTTTTGGTTTTACACCAAAGTCTCCCTTAGATTTTGTCTTTGGTCAAAACAGTAGTTGATGGACACAGTGATGTAGACAAAGCAAACAAGTTCATTGAACAGATCCAAGAAATTCACCAGGCAGTACAAGAACAACTGGAAAGAAGCCAGGCCAAGTATAAGGCAAGGCATGACAAGCATCGAATTGAGCATAGCTTCCAAGTTGGTGATCAAGTCTAGCTATACATCAGCAAAGACAGAATGCAAGGTGAAGGTAAGAAGTTGAAACCAAAGGTATGGGCCTTTCAAGATACTTGAGAAACTTGGTAAGAACGCTTTTGCCAGCTTACATGCACATCTATTCAGTGATTAATGCAAAGAACTTGAGACTGTTTGAACCTTGATTGAAGATCCCGAAGAGCACAGTCAATTGCCTTCTATTGATGATCTGTTGCCTGAATATCTCAATGAGTTGCAGGAAGATACAGTTTTGGACAAGAAGGTGAGAACTACGCGCAGAGGGGATGTTGAGTACCTCAGAATCGGACTCAAAGGTTCAAAACCAAGCAGTGCACGATGGAGAGAGATTAGACATGTTAGTGTCGGTATCTTCATCTCTCTGTCAGTGATCAAATTCTCTTGTTGCATTGCATGTTAGGTGTCTCACCTGATCAGCTGCATTCCATTAGGGTCATGGATCATCTTACGGTAGTGGCTTATTATATATTTTCCCTCATGTTCTTTACCTACTGGCCCATTTTCATTCATCAAGATAATCTGCAATCAATTTTTGTCTTTAAATCTGCAAAAGTCATTTTTAGGGTTTTAGGTCTCATTAGGTCTAGGGTTTCGTCAATAAGGTCTTCAAAATGCTCAATAACAGTCAGCAGGCACATGACGAGGTCAAACAAAGTTCCAGCAACAATAATTTCCATAATCACATGGTCAGTGATTGATTTTTCCTCAAAACCCTGTTATGAGGAAAAACAAAGTCTTTTATGTTTTCATGTATAAATTTGATGTAATTTCATTTTTGGATATGTAATAACTTCAGAGGCAACCCTAGTCACCTTGTCAAGCTTCAGCAACACCATCACCTACAAGGCAAACAAAAAGCAAAGCATTCAGTTCATCAAAGGCAAAAGAAAAGCAAACTGCCCAAAAACAGAGTTTTAAAAGCAAGTCAAAGGCAAACATTATAAAATGGGTTTTTATAAGTGGAAAACTAAAATCCTATGTATATAAACCATTTGTCATGTTTAAAGAGTTCATTTGCATCCAAAGGAGAAAGAGTGAACAAGAGAAAGGTCGTGTTGAAGCCAAAGGGCAAAAATCATAGCGACTTGGGCATTTTCAGTGGCGTGGTGCATTGGGTCATGGACGCGGCGCATCCATCCGGAGCGGTGCATTGGGCCGCACTCTGCAATGTAAAACTTACACAGTCGCGACGCATTGAGAGGGCGCGACGCACAGGGTTACAAGCCCGATTTCACCCACAGCCTCATCCAAAACTTCAAATTTGCTAAATCCTCACTTGTTCAAGTAAGTTAAACATTCCTCCATGATCAATGAGTGATGTTTTTCTTGGTGCTTATGGTGATTTAATGGGAAAAACTTGAAACCCTACCTCCTTGCATTTTTTGTCAAAAACAATTGCATAGGGTTTACAAATTGTATTTTTGCTGCTAATTCCACTCCTAGCCATTTTTCACTCCCTCACTCCTTCATTCCCTCATTCATTTTCTCCCTCTCTTCACATTCTCATCTACCCACTTCCTAAACCCCATATTCCTAAAATCACTAATCCCATATCCCTAAATCCCATTATCCCAAACCCTAGTTAAAGATTCCCAAACCCTAATTGTTATCCCAAGGTCTCAATACTATTCCCTAAACCCTTCTATTCCCCAAAACCCTGACAGCAATATTCCCAAAACCCCTCAAACACATTCCCTCCATAGTCCCTCATACATTCTTATCCTTGGCAGCAGAAACCTAAGGACACCATAAAATCTCTTCATACTCATCTAAGACACCCTCTCAAAATCTCTTCTATTCCCCAAAACCCTGACAGCAATATTCCCAAAACCCCTCAAACACATTCCCTCCACAGTCCCTCATACATTCTTATCCTTGGCAGCAGAAACCTAAAGACACCATAAAATCTCTTCATACTCATACTTATCCTTGGCAAACATGGAGTCAGATTCGTCCCATGACAGATATGAGGAGACAGTCAGCGATTCTTCTTGAGAAATGCATGCACCACAGAGACCTCACAAGGGTGGTAAACATATATGAGAGGAGCCTACTTCACTTGCCGAGCTGCTGACCTGTCCTCTTGCTGTCACATGCTTTCAACACCAATCTTGTTATCAGTTCTGTGAGATGGTAGAGAGAGTCAAGTACCATCATGAGTTGGCCAGATTGTTTGTGCTCCATCTTCATAATGGCCAAGTTACTTTGGCAGGTGTGACATTCACCTTGACACCCGAAACTATTTCTCAAGCAACTGGCATTCCAAATTTCGGTGAGCAGTGGAATAAAAGGCAGCTGATTAACAGAGAGCATTATGAGCCTTACATGAAGGTTGGTTATCAGAGACATGTCAGTAGAGTTTTTCCCTTCAAATATCTGAAGAACACATATGCTCCCTTGATGAAACTCATAATTAAATAGTTCAGCTGTGAGGGCCGATTTTCTCGCCTGTATGCCTATCACATCAAATTGTTGATGCACTTCACTAGGGTGAGAATGATGAATCTCCCCTATTTTATTTGCCAAAACATTGAGAAGGTGACCACCTTAGTGCACAGGAAGCCTCCTCAGCAACAGTATCACAACATATATCATTTTGCACTAATCAAAATTGTGGTCTTGCATCAGCTTGGTTTACCGAGCATCTCATGGGAGGATTTCATTTCACATGAGATCTTTACAGGTCCTCAAATACCCCCAGCAGTTTTTCATGAGATAGGAGGGTCTTCACATCAGCAAGAGAATCATGAGACACAAACCACTAGTGTGCCAGTGTTTGTCACCTATCAAAAGGGCACTAGACGGTTGCTTGCAGCAACAAAACGAGTACTATCTCCACCCGGGGTGGAAGGGGTCTCGTTTCCTCCATCGGCAAAGCAGGTACAAGACAAGGGCAAGTAGCCATTTCATGATGAGGGGCCTTCAGGAGGACAGGAGACAAATTTCATTCTTATTCAGGATGATAACACCGATTTGGGCTCCCAAAGCTCAAAGCTCAAGGAGATCATTCAAGGGCAACAAGCTAACATTCATGATTTGTCTCTCAACTTAGAAAGAGCCAAGTGGATAATAAAATATCTAGAGCAAAGAAACAAACAGCTAGAAGATCAGCAAACCATTATGGAGCTACAAAACATATGAGAAAACCAGCAAGCTGCCAAGAGGAGGAAAGTCAAGCTGACACTACTTGAACAAGAAAGCAATGTTGATCATGAATCTTGGCTTGAGAGGGCAAATATCCACTTGGAAAAGTTGCTAGAGAAGGCCAACAGAGAGAAAAAGATGTTGAGGCACATGGCCTACCACTACTTTGCGAGAAACAAAGTGTGCAAAGCTAAAATCAGGAATTTGAAGGCCAAATTGAAGAAAGCATCGAGGAAGCAAAAAGAGCAAGATAGATTCCAGATCTTGGCTGAGGCTTCCTTGGCCCAACACAACACTTAATGCAAGACACTAAATTTCAAGAAATTTGGGATACGTTTTGCAATTTTGAAATTTTTGGCCCAAAAAACAGGTTTTTCTGCCTGATGCGCTGCACCACTTGGCGCGCGCTTTTGCTAGGGACCTCCTTTTAGGAAAACTCAGCATTTTTGGATTTTCCATGGAAAAATATGAATGCCCACAAATGGCCAAGAAATTTTGACAGGTTTTGAGCTTCCAAAAAAGTCAAAAACACCTCAAAAATGACCTTTCTACCCCTTTTTGGACACACAAGAAGCAAGTTTGGGAGAACTCAGTTTTGGAGGGGCAAATGGAGGCCAAATTCAGAAATTCCACTTGTTTTGACAAGTACACAGGCAAACCTTTCCAACAAGCCCACTTGGAGCAAAATTGGACACCGGGAAGGCCTCCAAAATCAGCTACAAAAAAGCACTACGCATAGGGAAATCAGCACGGTGCATAAGAGAAAATTTGCTCATTTTGGCCAAAAAACTCTGTTTTTCGCCTAGTTTCTTCACAGTTTGACTTTTCTCTTTCGAATAGTCAAACTCGTGATATAATTTAATGTGACTTGATGGATTTTGATGTAATTATGCTAAATTTTCACTCATAGAGGTAGATTCATCCATGAAAAAGTAGTTTGCAACTGAATGAATCAGTTTTTTAGATTTTAGAGGCAAGTTGTTCCACTGCCTACTTTTTAGTTCTCAGTTTAAAATTTGTTGGAATAGTTCCTAAACTTATGAGCTCAACCCCTAGAGGCTAGGATTAGTTGTTGGTTGCCTATATCTTGTAATTTTTCAGTCATTAGCAAGGGTTGGACTTTTGGGAAAGCTTGGAGCTTCATTGTATACTCATTTCAGCAGTTTGGCAAAGGAATAGACCAAGGTTTACAGCACTTTATGGGATTCTTGTGGCGTCTTGATTTGGTATTGTGTTTCCTTCTATAATTGTAAGTTTACATGTGTTTTATGTATGCCATCATCTCTATTTGCTTCATCTTAACTAAATCAAACAAGGATAAAGGTAGAATTCATTGATTTGCAGTGCTCTACCTAGGGTTTGTTTAGTTATTTATGTTTTCAGCTGTTTGAAGAGGATCCCTGAGACTTTCATGCCCTCTTCAACTCCTCACCGGTCTAAAAGCTCTCCATCTCACTCAATTTGAAGTACCAAACCATTTGCCTACCTCGCCCCATAGAGATCTCTGCAAAACTGAGCCTCATTCCCTGGATCCAAATCTGCCTTTCACATTTGAGCCAACAAAACATCATCAAATTCAATCAAACTTTTCTAAACAAATACCTAACTTAAAATCAGTCCTTACATCAGTCATCTCAAACCCCATTGATCATATTTTGTTGAAATTGACAAGGATAAAGCCCTCTCCCGACCTGGTAGGGCTAGCTACCAGGTTAAGCTTGGTTTGATGTTACCCTAGATCCTACTTTTCTCAACCTGAGGTAGATTTAGGCTCTAACATAGTGGCGACCATACTGGGGAGGAGATTGTTTGTTTGTTAGTGTTCTTCGTTTTATAAACTACAGACGAAGCCTGAAGTTATGCCAGGCAGCCTTCGAACTGCACATTGCTTTGCAAGTGCATAAGTAGATAAAAGCTGCTTCAGTCAATCTCTAGTCTAGTCTTATAAACTGAACATCAGACTTGCAAATTGCCCCAGTACATCTGATAATTCTAATCTTTTGGATGATGAGTTTAGAATTTGATAGGCTGAACAAGTTGATAATGTCCATTTGATTTCTTGGAAATAATAACACACTGGCTTCCACAAGATACACAAGAGCAAATCCTGATCCTGATCCGCTTCCTGTGTATGAAAATCCCAATTTTATTCCGAGAATCCTTCATCGAGAAAGTTCTGTGATTCCTGTGTTTAGATCTCATTCATGTCCGATTGTTTTTTAATATCTTGAAGACCTTGAGTTTGACGAACATTTTGATTTGTCATTGTTTAAGACTAAATCTGAAAGTGTTGTTAGTTCTACTGTCCTAAATCCAGAGTTTGTCAAAGATCTTGAAACTGAAAAGGCCAATAAATTAATTGACGATTATATCTTGAAACTTCAAACTTCCATTATGGCTACAAACATTCCTGAATTCTTAGAGTCTGCATCTGCAACTCTTGGGTCATCCGCTATTGCATCTAGTTCAGAAATTCCTATCGAAACTCCTTTCATTCCCACCATTTCCGTGCAGCCTTCCATCTCTGATTAGAAATCGACAATGTTGTCACCTCCATCCACTCCTTCCACCCCTCAAACATAAAAAATTTCACCTCCATCCACACCTCATACATCAGCTGCTCCAACTCCTCCTACATCCCCAAGACCTGTCGTAAATCCACCTAGAGCAATGGCTGCCCAATATGTACCCCTTGTGTTGCCTCAAAATTTTGATGACATGCCCGCTAATTATCAAAGAAAAATTCCATTGTTTGATGGCACTCTTCAAAGTATCACAGCTCAGCAACATGTGGATAGGATGGCAGATTTCTTTGACCTTCATGAGATTGATGTTGAAAATGTGACAATGAGACTGTTTGTACAAACTTTTGGAAGTGAAGTGAGGAAGTGGTTTAGAACTTTGCCGGCTGCAAGTATCACTACATTGCCTAATCTTCAGAGACAATTCTTGGATCGCTGGGAAGTAAAGAAAATGCCTCTTCAGATCCTTTCCGAATATGAAAACATCAAGAGGAATGTTGGTGAGTCTGTTCAAGATTATTGTATTAGATTTAATTCTGTTTACAACGCAACCCCTGCTGATATAAAGCCACCTATGGGGTTGGCTTTGATTAAGTTTCCTGATGGTTTCGATCCTGATATGGCCTATCAATTAAGAGAAAGATTCGGCCACTTTGGAAGACATGAAGAAAATTGCAGTCAGCGTCGAAGCAAATCTGCTTGCCAAGAGAGCTAGAACAAAGGCTGAAAAGAAGGTAACAATAAAGGAAGAGGTTTCCACTTCAGATCAAGTGCTCCATAAGATTGAGAAGATGTTTGACAGATTGATAATTGATAAGCCTGAAGCACAAGTCAGAAATCCAAACTTTCGTGGTTAGCAACAACCACAATTCAGAATCAAGCAAAGAGAGCAACAAGCACAAGACCAAGTAGCACAGCAGCAGGTGAAGACACCCTTACAGTAGAATTTTGTACATGGTCCGAAATCAGATCATGAGAAGAATGTAATTGGAAAGAAGAATCATTTCTTTACACCTAATGATATGCCAATTTTTATTACTGAAGATGAGGAGTATTTCGAGAGCCCAGCTGTACAAAGGGATGAAAATTTCATCTTCGCAAATGAAACAGTTCTTAAAGAAGAGTCTGATGAATATCAGAGAGGGTACATGAATGCTTTAACAACCCGGCAGCGACAATATTCACTCAAGAGTAGAGATGTACCCATAAATCCAATTCAAAAAAGGAAAGAGACGACACCGCCAAAGAAATATCTGCCCATTGTGCAGAAAAAGGGAAAAGAGACAGCTGATCCTACCACCAGCAAAACACCATCAGCAAATGAAAGATCCAATCAGCCAAGTATATCAAAGGAGAAAACTAAAAAGAAGGACATTTCAGCCAAAGAGGTAGAGAAAACTTCAGTTTTTAACTTAGAAAATGAAATTGCTAAGTTAAAAGTATCTATTCCTTTGACTGAGTTGATAAAGAACAGCAGCTATAAAGGTCAGGTGTCTAAGATTTTGAATTTAGATCCATTATCTGATATAGTAAACATGGAGGATAATCAACCTGAGTTGATCTTTAGTCCAACATTGGAAGGTTAGTCTCAAGATAGTGATGTAGCTCCTTTTTACGTCAGCCTTAGGGTGCATGACTATGTATTACACAATGCTATGTTTGATTCCGGAGCCTCTCATAATCTCATGCCTAAGGAAATCATGGAGAAGTTGGGTTTGGATATCACTAGAAAGTATCATGACCTTTACTCTTGCGATTCTAGTAGAGTAAGATGCATTGGTCTTATTAAAGATTTTGTGGTCAGTTTGAATCAGATTCCAACGAAAAATGTTTTGATGGATGTGGTTGTGGCTGATATTCCTCCTAGATTTGACATACTTATTTCCAGATCTTGGGAAGCAAAACTTAAAGGGACATTGCAGCTTGATTTCTCCTATGCTACTATTCCCGTGTTTGGTCAGATGAGGAAATTATACCGGGAGCAAAAGATGAAATACATGATCACTAACAAGGAGAAACCAGTAAATCATCCAATCAACTATGTACATACCGATTTAGAATCATTTGTTTTAAATTCTGATAGTTTTAATGATGTAAATAGCCAATTAGTTGAAGTAGAAGACATTCCAGAGATCATTAAAAATTTCAGAGAAGTCTTAAAGCAAGAAAGACAAAGACTTGATAGTACCACTGAGCAATCAGCTTTCCGACAGCAACAAAATAATGATGGACAGCAAGGAAAAGTAAAAGAGCAAACAGAATTTCGACATTTGGAAGAGAACGAAGCCGGTTTGTGGAGCATGGATTTTGATGGCGCAGTAGGAAGGGAAGGTGCTGGAATTGGCATTTAGATACGCAACCCAGTTTTCTCCCCAAACAAAGTGCCAAGTAATGTAAGGGTCTCTTCGTATAAACTGGCCTATATTAGAGCCTAAATCTACCTCAGGCTGAGAAAGGTGGGATCTAGGGTAACATCAAACCAAGCTTAACCTGGTGGCTAGCTCTACCAGATCGGGAGAGGTCTTTGTCCTTGTCAATCTCAGCAAAATATGATCAATGGGGTTTGAGATGACTGACGTAAGGACTGTTTTAGGCTAGGTATGTGTTCAGAAAAGTTTGATTGAATTTGATGATGTTTCGTTGGCTTAAATGTGAAAGGCAGATTTGGGTCCGGAGAATGAGGCTCAGTTTTGCAGAGATCTCTATGGGGCGAGGTAGGCAAATGGTTTGGTACTTCAAATTGAGTGAGATGGAGAGCTTTTAGACCGGTGAGGAGTTGAAGAGGGCATGAAAGTCTCAGGGATCCTCTTCAAACAGCTGAAAACATAAATAACTAAACAAACCCTAGGTAGAGCACTACAAACAATAAATTCTACCTTTATCCTTGTTTGATTTAGTTAAGATGAAGCAAATAGAGATGATGGCATACATAAAACATATGTAAACTTACAATTACAGAAAGAAACACAATACCAAATCAAGATGCCACAAGAATCCCATAAAGTGCTGCAAACCCTGGTCTATTCCTTTGCCAAACTGCTAAAATGAGTATACAATGAAGCTCCAAGCTTTCCCAAAAGTCCAACCCTTGCTAATGACTGAAAAATTACAAGATATAGGTAGCCAACAACTAATCCTAGCCTCTAGGGGTCGATCTCATAAGTTTAGCAGTTGTTCCAACAAATTCTAAACTGAGAACTAAAAAGTAGGCAGTGGAACAACTTGCCTCTAAAAACTCGGAAACTGATTCAATCAGTTGCAAACTATCTTTTCATGGATGAATCTACCTCTATGAGTGAAAATTTAACATAATTACATCAAAATCCATCAAGTCACATTAAATTACATCATGAGTTTGACTATTAGAAAGAAAAAAGTCAAACTATGAAGAAACTAGGCGAAAAACAGAGTTTTTTGGCTAAAATGAGTAAATTTTCTCCTAGGCGCCGCGCTGATTTCCCTATGCGTAGCGTCTTTTTCCAGCTGATTTTGGAGGCCTTTCCGGTGTCCAAATTTGCTCCAAATGGGCTTGTTGGAAAGCTCTGCCTGTCTACTTTCCAAAACAAGTGGAATTTCTAAATTTGGCCTCCATTTGCCACTCCAAAACTGAGTTCTCCCAACACTGCTCTTGTGTGTCCAAAAAGGGGGCAAAAACGTCATTTTTGAGGTCTTTTTGACCTTTTTGGCAGCCCCAAACTTGTCAAAATTTCTTGGCCATTTGTGGGCATTCATATTTTTCCATGGCAAATCCAAAAATGCTGAGTTTTCCTCAAAAGGAGGTCCCTAGCAAAAGCGCGCGCCGGGTGGTGTAGCGCATCAAGCAGAAAACCTGTTTTTTGGGCCCAAAATTTCAAAATTGCTGGGCTGAGTGTCTTGCATTAAGTGTTGTGTTGGGCCAAGGAAGCCTCAGCCTATCTTGCTCTTTCCGCTTCCTCGATGATTTCTTTAATTTTGCCTTCAAAGTCCTGATTCTAGCTTTGCACACTTTGTTTCTCACCAAGTAGTGGTAGGCCATGTGCCTCAACATCCTTTTCTCTCTGTTGGCCTTCTCTAGCAACTTTTCCAAGTGGATATTTGCCCTCTCAAGCCAAGATTCATGATCACCATTGATTTCTTGTTTAAGTGGTGTCAGCTTGACTTTCCTCCTCTTGGCAGCTTTTCGGTTTTCTCATATGTTTTGTAGCTCCATAATGGTTTGTTGATCCTCTAGTTATTTGTTTCTTTGCTCCAGATATTTGATTATCCACTTGGCTCTTTCTAGGTTGAGAGACAAATCATGAATGTCAGTTTGTTGCTCCTGAATGATCTCCTTGAGCTTTGAGCTTTGAGAGCCCAAATCGGTGTCATCATCCTGAATAAGAATGAAATTTGTCTCCTGTCCTCCTGAAGGCCCCTCATTATGTAATGGCTGTTTGCCCTTGTCCTGTACCTGCCATGCTGATGGAGGAAACGAAACCCCTTCCACCCCGGGTGGAAATAGTACTCGTTTTGCTGCTGCAAACAACCGTCTAGTGCCCTTTTGGTAGGTGATAAACACTGGCACACTAGCGGTTTGTGTCTCATAAATCTCCTGCTGATGTGAAGGCCCTCCTGTCTCATGAAAAACAGCTGGGGGTACTTGAGGACCTGTAAAGACCTCATGTGGAATGAAATCCTCCCATGAAATGTTCTATAAACCAAGCTGATGCAAGACCACAATTTTGATTAGTGCAAAATGATATATGTTGTTATATTGCTGCTGAAGAAGCTTCCTGTGTACTAAGGTGGTCACCTTCTCAATGTTCCGGCAAATAAAATAGGGGAGATTCATCATTCTCACCCTAGTGAAGTGCATCAACAATCTGATGTGATAGGCATACAGGCAAGAAAATCGGCCCTCACAGCTGAAATATTTAATTATGAGTTTCATCAAGGGAGCATATGTGTCCTTCAGATATCTGAAGGGAAAAACTCTACTGACATGTCTCTGATAACCAGCCTTGATGTAAGGCTCATAATGCTCTCTGTCAATCAGCTGCTTTTTATTCCACTGCTCACCGACATTCGGAATGTCAATTGCTTGAGAAATAGTCTCGGGTGTCAAGGTGAATGTCACACCTGCCAAAGTAACTTGGTCATTATGAAGATGGAGCACAAACAATCTGGCCAACTCATGATGGTACTTGACTCTCTTTACCATCTCACGGAACTGATAACAAGATTAGTGTTGAAAGCATGTGACAGCAAGAGGACAAGCTAGCAACTCGGCAAGTGAAGTAGGCTCCTCTCGTAGATGTTTACCACCCTTGTGAGGTCTCTGTGGTACATGCATTTCTCTAGAAAAATCACTGGCTATCTCCTCATCTCTGTCATAGGAAGAATCTGACTCCATGTTTGCCGATGTTTGAGTTTTCTTAGAAGAGTATGAAGAGATTTTATCGTGTCTTTAGGTTTCTGCTGCCAAGGATAAGAATGTATGAGGGACTGTGGAGAGAATGTGTCTGAGGGGTTTTGGGAATATTGTTGTCAGGTTTTTGGGGAATAGAAGGGTTTAGGGAATAGTATTTAGACCTTGGGACAGCAATTAGGGTTTGGGAAACTTTAACTAGGGTTTGGGATAATGGGATTTAGGGATATGGGATTAGTGATTTTAGGAATATGGGGTTTAGGGAGTGGGTAGATGAGAATGTGAAGAGAGAGAGAAAATGAATGAGGGAATGAAAGAGTGAGGGAGTGAAAAATGGCTAGGAGTGGAATTAGCAGCAAAAATACAATTTGTAAACACTATGCAATTGTTTTTGACAAAAAATGCAAGGAGGTAGGGTTTCAAGTTTTTCCCATTAAATCACCATAAGCACCAAGAAAAACATCACTCATTGATCATGGAGGAACGTTTAACTTACTTGAACAAGTGAGGATTTAGCAAATTTGAAGTTTTGGATGAGGCTGTGGGTGACATCGGGCTTGTAACCCTGTGCGCCGCGATACAGACCCAGTGCGCCCCGCCCTCTCAATGTGTCGCGCCTGTGTAAGTTTTACACTGCAGAGTGCGGCCCAATGCGCCACGCCGGATGGATGCGCCGCACCCATGACCCAATGCGTCGCGCCACTGAAAATGCCCAAGTTGCTGCGATTTTTGCTCTTTGGCTTCAACACGAACTTTCTCTTGTTCACTCTTTCTCCTTTGCATGCAAATGAACTCTTTAAACATGACAAATGGTTTATACATAGAATTTTAATTTTCCACTTGTAAAAACCCACTTTATAATGTTTGCCTTTGACTTGCTTTTAAAACTCTATTTTTGGGCAGTTTGCTTTATGCCTTTGATGAACTGAATGCTTTGACTTTTTGTTTGCCTTGCAGGTGATGGAATTGTTGAAACTTGACAAGGTGACCAGGGTTGCCTCTGAAGTTATTACATATCCAAAAATGAAATTACATCAAATTTATACATGAAAACATAAAAGAGTCTGTTTTTGTTTTGAGGAAAAATCAATCACTGACCATGCGATTATGGAAATTATTGTTGTTAGAACTTTGTTTGACCTCCTCATGCCCCTGCTGACCGTTATTGAGCATTTTGAAGACCTTATTGACGAAACCCTAGACAAAAATTGACTGCAGATGATCTTGATGAATGAAAATGGGCCAACAGGTAAAGGACATGAGGGAAAATATATAATAAGCCACTACTGTTAGATGATCCATGACCCTAATGGAATGCAGCTGATCGGGTGAGACACCTAACATGCAATGCAACAAGAGAATTTGATCACTGACGGAGGGATGAAGATACTGACACTAACACGACAAGTGAGGAAGTTGTATCCTCACTTGATCGATGCTTAAAAACCATTGTTTTAAAACCCGACCGGCTCAGAACCGACTCGGCCGAGTTGGTCTGAGCCAGTAAAAAAATTTCGACTTGGCCATCTGACCGGTTCGGCCAGCCGGGTTAATACCGAGTCGGCCAAGTCATGACTCGGTATTAACCCGGCCAGCTCGGCCGAGTCCGTATCAACCTGGCCGAGTCACGGACAACAGCTAGTGAACCCCCAAAAACGCAATTTTTTTTATTTTTTTATGTTTTTTCTCAATGTGTGGGACTCCAAATGGTTTTATTAATTGGTTAGTTGCTCTTTGGGGTCCATTCCCCTATCCCAAACCCTATTTAACCCACTCAACTCCTCACATTCTCTCACAGCCATCTCATGCATTTGAGTGAGAATTTTAGTGAGAGTTTGTGAGGAGTTGTTGAATTTGTTTTTGGAGCAACAGTGAAGAGTCTTGGGCAAGCATTGTCGCTGGAGTGAGGAGCTTCTTGGGCAGCCATTTGAAGCAGCATTGAGGAGTTGGTTTCTTGAAGCAAGCTTGAGGAGGCAGTTTGTGCCTGGAGGTATTTTTTTCACTTGTACAAATCTGTTTTTGCTTATTAAATTTTAGGTGCAAATCTAGAAATCCTAAAGAGTGTTCTTTGTGAAAGAAATGAACATTGAATCAATGTTTTTTTTTTTCATTTTCAGATTGTTTGCTTTCATTTCCAAGTCAAAAAATGGCACCTAGAGTGTTAAGTTATGGTATGTTCTATGCTTATAACAGTTTACTTCTTTTTCTTATTATATTCCACCGATTAGCAATC